>WOGZ01000140.1:0-84319 GCA_009733775.1 Alectoria sarmentosa
CCCGATCGGGCCCCGCATGATAGGTGGGAAGGTAGGAAGGGTGAAACCATGACATTTTTAAAGATTATATGTTTAAATTTGTTAACGAATGCTTTGTTGTCTTATTTGTTATAATAATAAACTCTTCATTTCACATAGTTTTGATTCGAAACGACTTTAAATAAATAGTTTAGTTATCTCGAAAGTTATAAATAAAATTAATAATGAATTTAAATGTCGATGATTATTATTATGTGAACGATTTTGAGAAGGTTTAAAAATTCGTTATCAAATTATCGAAGTAAATTTATCAAATAATTTGAATTATAAAAGCCTTCGTTATGTTTATTAATAGAAATAATTCGTTTTAAATCGATTTGAGAAAGTCTTTGATAATTATTTTTGAAATAATATTGTTTAATGAAGTCATTATTTATGAAATGCGAGAGGTTGTTATTAAGTTAATAATAGTCGTTGAGAACTTTATCGAATTATGAATGAATAAGAGTGACTTTGTTGAGTTATTTTAATAGAATTGAATGCGCATTTTATTATGTGTTGATTGAAAGTTCAAAATTATTGATAAATTAAAGGTTTATTCTTTGGGGATTAAGGATCGTGTTATTGTCGATGAAGTCTTTGATAAGTTATAAGCTCAAAAACGATTTGAGTTTACGACATAATCAACATTTTTTTGTTTTTTTGTATTTGTGATACATAAAACGTTATTTGATGATAGCAATTATGATCGTTTAATGATAAATATTAAAAGGTTTAATTAAATATTGATAAGAGACGCATATTCGTTGTCTTCACAATTAAACATTATCGCTTTTATCTCTAATTGCTTTTATATGATATGTGTCGATAATGTTTTATTCTTTTATTAATGAAGAATATATTCTTTAAATCGATATAAATAAATTGTCGTTACGCATCGAGGATAAGAAACCTTTAATGTTTCTTTTATAAATTATTATAACTTATTAATATACGTTTAATGTTAAATTGATCGTTTATTATGATTTTTTAAGGTTTTTGTTAAAGGTTATATCGACGATATTGTGATATTCTTTAAAATCTTACAAAAGCATATCACACATTTGTGATAAATCTTCGCGCTTTTCAAGCGCGTGAACGTCGCTTTTAAACTTTTCAAGTCCTTTATAAGATATTCAAATGTATAATTATTAAGTTAATGTGTGAATTTGTTTGAATTATCGATTTTCGTAAAGCGTTTGATCGTTATTAATAAGCTCAGATTTTCTTTAACGCTTATTGCGTTAAAGATTTATTTCGATATAATGAGATATTTTAAATGTTACATTGCATAATATGTTTAAATTATAAAATTTTTATAAAATCATAAAATCGAGTTATTGAAGTCTTTTTTAAAGGGTGGTTAATTATGAAAATCTTTCGTAGTTATTATTCGTTTTTCAGAGTTTATAAAAGTAGAGTGATATTTATTCGCGATTTTATAAAAGATGTTTAATAAATCTTGTTATTTTATTCATTTTAATGATCATTGAATTTTATATGTTGATATTGATGCTTTTAAAAAACGTGGTTTCGATGTAATAATTTATTATGATTAAGTAAAAATTGTAGTTTTAAATCGATTTAAGAAAAGTTTTTTTTTCGATATTATTAACATAGATTACATCATTACGCAAAAACGCATAAAAATTAAGTCGATTATGTTTTTTAATAAATTATTCACAAATGTTGAAAGGAATTATTAATTAATCGAATTAAAGATAGCGGGGTTAATTTGAATCGTTCGAAAAATACGTTATTTCATCGAGTTATTTAAATTCAAGATTGTGATATATATAAATCATTTTATTATAATGAATATTGTTAAACAAGATTCTTTTAATATAACATTCATTATACGTTTTAATTTAAGGTTGATTAAAGCTTCTCAATATTTTTAACGTTTCGAATTAAATATTAAATATAAGTTTAATAAACGCAATATTGTATTTAACGCTTTTTCACATCTTATAAACATTAATGAATATAAGATTTCATCAAGTTATAGCGAGTTTGATGTTCTTTATATTTATGTTTACGCAATAACGTTTATTAAAATGAATAACGATTTCAAGAAGCGTATTTTGAAAGATTATTTGAAAGATTCTTTTTGAAAAAAGGTTATCGGAATTCTTTATCAAAAAGCATTCTATAGTGACGTGAACGTCGTTAAACTTTCTTTTGTGTTAAATGAATTTGAGCCCTTGCGAATTGTTACGATAATATAATTAAAATTTGAGTTTTTGCGAATTGTTACGATAGCATAGTCGAATCGATTTGAAAAAGTTTCTCACAAAAGTGTTATATCTGTTATTATTAAGAAAGTCTTTGATAGATTATTTATTAGCAAAGATAAGCGGAGGTTAATTTATTATATCGATAAAATTATCGAGATAAGACGATTTTGTATATCACAATCAATCGTGAAGAAAGTTTTGAACATTGTTCACATTATTAAAGAATATATAAGTTTCGCACGATGTTACGAGTGAGTAACGAATTTATAATGTATATGTAAATTATCGCGTTATTTTAAAGATTATTTGAAATATTGTCTCGAATATCTAGTTTATTAAATATGTTGATATGCGCTTTATGAAGTAATGCAGTCAATTTATAACCCTTTAATTTCATTTTACATGTTGATAATTGATTTCATTCTCGCAATATTATTAATGTCGAAAGAATTTGATTATGTTATATCGATAATTTATAAATTTAATAAAAGGGTTATTTACGTGGCAAAAAAGATAATATGAATTGTTATTTAATGAGTTATAGCATTTTTAAAACGATTGGAGTTAGGTGATTAAGACATTTTCAAAACAATTTTTTTCGATCGTGATTTTAAGTTTTTATTTGAGTTATAAAAAACGCTTTTTAAACGATTAAATGTAAAGTTATTATATTTTACAATTTATCATTCGCAGACGAACGGGCAAAGTAAGAAAATTAATCAAATTATCGAAATCATGTTATGATTCTTTATAATAAATTTAAAGAAATCGAAATTATGATTAAGCATCTTATCTCGTTTTTAATTTATTCAAAATTTAAGCATCTCGACGTTTATCGAGAAATCAATTAATGAAATCAATTATGATTTTAAGCTCAATTAATCTTTAGATTTTTTAATAGCTTTTGTTATATTTGAATTGAAATTTTTTATAATACGAATCAACGTTGTCGATGTCTTGACTTTCGTTAATATGTATGTCAAGAATAATTATGATAAGTATTATAAGTTTATGTTCTTTAAGAAAGAAGACGAGGTTTATTTACGACTTTATAAAAGTTATAACATATTTATTAATGTCTTTATCATTATTAAGTTAGGGCAATAATACATTAATTCATTTCATGTGTTATAAAGAATCGGTCGATTCGCGTACGAACTCGATTTATTTATTCATTAACGCGTTTATCCGATCTTTATTATAGCAATGTTAGAATTTAAGTTAAGTGATTTAGATTCGTATAAGCGTTTTATCTTTAAACAGTCGAATTCAATTTATGTGAAAGATGATATTGAAGTTTATAAATCTTGAAAGGTTGAGCGCATTGTCGATAAAGAAGATAATCGATATTTAATATGATGAAAGGATTGAGGACTCGCGTATGATTAATAAAGAATTAAGACGCAATTGTAAAATGCTTTTATCGTCGTCAACGAGTATGAGAAAAGTGTTCGTGTTAAGCGAAATCAAAAGAGACGTTAATTAGGTTTAAGATTTTAATTATAATTGATTACGTTAGTTATTTTTATTATTATAGTTATTTCTATTATTATAGTTATCCTTGTTACGTTAGTTATTATAATTACGTCAGTTATTTCATTCGAACATAATAAGATTATTGCTATCAGAATTTTTAGGAAGCAATAAAAATTTGAAAGAGTCTTGTTAATCGAAGACTGTTATATGTTAATCGTGTTACGTTCGACGTGTATGCAATAAGCTTTCAAAACCCTTATTTATGTTATTATTTTGTTAATATCATGTCGACGTGAACGTTTAATTTTTTTTATTTGTGATATATTATTAGAGTAGAAACGTTTGCAAAAGCTTTTTGCAAGAGGCCTTTTTAATATAAAGAGCATTTTAAAATGCTAAACCCTGATAATATTAATGTCTCCATATTTAAGCAGAATTCTCAGATAGAATCAATTAAGTCTTACATATACAATCAACCAGAACTATTATCATAGCATTGTTTTTATTTTAATAAACGTATAAAAAATCGAGCGAAATGCGAAATTCTTTCGTTTTTATTCGAATTTTGATAAAATAATAAATATTATAATCTTTTGATTTTAAAAAGATTTTGTTATAATAACATAATTAACGATATAATTTTTAAATTATTTTGTTATTTTTAAATAGGTCTTTAATTTAATAAAGGTTTTTGAAAACGAAAACTTAACGATTATTTATAATTTGTCTTTAATCGTTTATAATCTTAATAAATCGATTTTTTATTCGAATAATTAAATCGAAAAATAATCGAGAAAAGTTTTATTAAAATTGATTGAAATTTTTGATTTAATAAAGAGATTGAAGGTTTGTCGTAAATGATTAAGATGTTTTATTAAGGTTTTCGAATATATAATAATATCGTTAACGTATATTCGTGTAAACTTTCGAAGTTTTTAAAGTAATTTATTTATTTGTCTTTGCACGTAAATCGACGAATTTTTATAATTCATAATTATTATGTTGAAAGTTTTTTAATCGCGATAATTTATTATAATAAATTTATGACGATCATTTAAATATATTTATTATTAATAAAAAAAGTTTATATAATCGATAACGTTGAAAAAGTGATAATTCTTTATTGAAATTATTAAATTTAATTAAAAAGATAAAGAATAAACGTTCGTTTAAATAATAACATTTAAATTTTGAATATTAATAATAACTCATTTTTTTCGAAAGTCATTAAACATAATTTTATATACGATAAAAATTAAAAAGTTAAACAAAATAATTTCGTTAATTTAGTTTAATCTGCTTTGATTATATAATTTATCGAAGATTTTATCGATAATAACTTTATTTTCGATATTAAAAAAATACATTTTTATTATCTTAAAAATTTGCTTCTCTTAATCAGATTTTAATGAAATGCGTATTCACTTTTGTTTTGATAATTTAATAAATTCGCCTTTTTATTATAAGATAAAAAATTCGTTAATTAGATTTTTAATTAGCGAATTATTATTATAAATCGTAATTTCGTTAAATAAAATAATATCGATAATAAAAATAATAACGATTATTTTCGAAATTAAAAAATTTATAAAAATAAAATCTTTTATAAAAATTTCGAACGTCGTTAATAATATAAATATAATAATGATTTTTATAATTATAAAAACGAACGTAATAAGTGAAGTCGATATTGAAAATATTATTATCGTAATTAATAAGATAATAGCGAACGTCGTGATAAACTTGTTGAAAATTCGTTTGATTTAACTTTTTCGATGTTTATATTTGAATCGACGATTAATAAACTCGATAACGTTTTTTTATTTATTAATAATATAATAACAATTATCGAAATCGATTTTCTACACGATGTTTATGCAAAAATTTCTAAATATTTTGATAATCTAATTTAAATCATTTTTTGTTAATATTATTATTATTAATATATCGACGAAATGTATATAAAGAATTAAATTTATTTACTTTAATTCAAAAAAAAATCACGATTTGATAAAAAAATTAAATAATGTATTAATATTTATATTTGCGAATGAGATGAAATTATAATGAATTATTTTACATATATAAAATGCGTAATAACACGATTTATTTTAATATGAACTTTTATTAACATTAAAATCTAATAATTATCAATCGAAATAATCGATTGAAAAATAAAAATGTCGATTTCTTCTGATATCATAATATTTATATTAATAAAAATGTTTATTTTGAAATCGTTAACGATATAATTTTTTTTTAACGACGTTATAATTATGATATTTTTGTTAAAGAGATAAAAAAACGTAATTATATATTTTGACGATTAATGTTTATTAAGTTTTATTTCTCGAATTATAATAAAATTAATTACATTTTTAATTAATAAATCAAGATTAAATTTAATAAATTAAGTATAATTTATTAACGTTATAAAACATTTTATATTAAAGCATCTTATTTTAATTTTTTTATCAAATAACAATTTAAACTTAATCATAACATAATAATAATTGCGAAAAATATGCTCGATATTAATTTCTCGAACAAAATCAATCAATGATTTAATAAAAAAAAAATTTTGTTAATAAAATTGATAATAAGAATTTTTTTTTCGTTTTTGATAATGTTTGCGGAAGGAATTTTTGAGATAATAATAACTTCGTTTTCGTTTTTGATAATGTTCACGAAAAGAATTTTTAAGATAATAAAAACTTCGTTGTTATTTTTAATAACATTCGTGAAAGAAATTTCTTCGATAAAGAAATATGTCTCGATAATAAAAAAAATCGTTTTTTGAATTAATAAATAATTTGAATATGCGAATTTTATAATATGATGATTTATGTTTAAATTATCAAGATGACGATAAAGCGCGTTTTTAAATAAAAAGATATCGTGATAACGACGACATTAATAATTGATTATGAAAATTAAAATTTTATTAATAATAGCGGTGAATGAATGTCCCGCGACTTTTACGAAGTATTTTTCGATTTCATTTTTTTGAAATGATTAATAATAATTTAAATCTTTATTAATATAATAATTTTCATTTTTTTAATGAAAATTCTCATTTTATAAAATGAAATTAGGTTCGACGTTATCGTTTAATGATGTTAATGCTTTTTTCTCGTTAATTTGATAAATAGTTTCTTATTATTATAAAGATTTATTATAATTAAAAAAATCAACGTTTGATTTATTTAAAGATTTTGCGTTATTGTTTTTATAACGAGGATTTTAATGATTCGAAGATTAAATTATCGAATTTGACGAATTTGCGTTTTTTTTTATAATTTGTAAAAATGCTCGAATAATTAACAATATAAAATTTGTTTATCGAGATCTTAAAAATCTTTATTATTAATAAAATTAATAAAATGATTAATTAACAAAATTGTTTTTATAAATATTATATTTCGACGAGAATTTTTAATAAAATTATTATTAATACGACGAAAAAGAAAACGATAATTTAAAAAATTCATTTTAATGAAAATTATTATTTATATATTAATTAAATTGCTTTAATAGCGTCGACGTCTTTTTATCGATATAAAATTATTAATTATAATTTTATTATCGTATTATTTTATATCAGATGCTTAATTTAATATTTAATTAATCGAAAAATTAATTTAATATAATCGAAGATGTCGATTCGAGAATATCTCGTCAAAATTTTAACGAGAGATTATTTTATATTATTATTAATTGATTGTAAATGAAAATAAATTTTATTATTTTTATATGTCTTAAAATGGTTTAAACGTAAAAACGTGACGATTTATCGTTTTTAACATCGTTTATAATAAATCGCTCGATTTATAAATGTTATATAACAATAACAATTCGCTTTTTAAAACGTTTCGTTAAAAAATCAAATCAAATTTTCAAAGAAGCGATTTTTAATAACATTTTTTCGAAATCGATAAATTTAATTGAATGTTAAATAAGAATCTCGTTATGAAAGCATATTAATAAAACTTTTTAAATTTTATCATTATTTTTGATAATAACGATGTCTTTTAAACGATTTATAAAAGTATAAACGTTTTTATAAAAGATATAATGATTTAAATTAATAATAGATTTTTCGCCTTTAAAAGCAGAGTCGAAAAATTCGATGTTATCGAATTTCAATTATGATAAAAAATCATTTTCGTTGTTAACATTATCGTTTTTTGATAAATTTAAATTTTTTATCGAATTAAAAGGTTTTTATTATAAAGAGTTATTATAAATATATTAAATAATAATAATTGTAATAACGATTATTATAATGATTTATATTTGAGAATCGTTTAAATTTATTCGATTAATAAGGTTAATAAAACGAGAATATATTATTTCGTTAACGAATGTTGCTTTTATTATCAAGTCGTTATCTTTTATAAAATTTGAAATCGATAATTTAAAAGAAGTGATTATTGATAAGTTGTTAAAAATAACATTTATCGACGATAAATTTTATAATCAACGTAATGTTCGAGTATTTTATTCGAATTTCGTTAAAATAATACGCAAAAAAGACTTATTAATTGTTTAATCGAATAATTAATTATAAGTTTTCATTGATTTGAATTTTAATTTGATACGATTATTTATTAATGAAATTCCTTTATTAATTTGAGATGATCGAAAGTTTTTAATAATAATGTGTTTAAATAATTATCGAATGTTTTCATTAAACAAATTCGTATAAACGTGATCGTTATTGAGAAATTCGTGTAATTGAAAAAATAACATTAATGTCTCGCGAGTGATTAAATTAATAATAAAGAATAAAGAAATTATTTTGAATGTTATAACGTTGACGAGTGTCGAAATTTATTAACGATCGCGAGAGTAAAAAAGATAAAGATTGTTATAAAAAAAATGAGAATTTTTTAAAATAAAAAACATTTATTTTACGTTGCTTAATAAGATAATAAAATCGATAATCAAAATTCGAAAAATAATAATAAGCTCGAAAAGGAATTCGAAAAACGCTTTTTAATTGTTAAAATTTAATGATTAATAACGTTATTATATCGATAATTAAGAAAATATTATTAAAAAAATAATTGTTTCGAAAATGTTTAAAAATGATTTCGAAAGTTATAATGATAGCGAAGCGAAAGAATTGTCGAGCGAAGAATTAATGAATTTGATGTTAAAGATTGATGCTTGTCGAGAGTAAATTGATTATCGAGATCTTAATGCTCGTTTAATAAGAGAATAATGTTAATAAGACGATTTCGATGTTGTTATTATTTGTTACGAGCAATAATCTTCTTGAGAATATATAATTTAAATTGAATTCTTTTTAATTAAAGAATTTGTTTATTAAAATATATGCATTATTAAGTTTAATTGTTTAACGACCTCTTAATCTTGATAAATTTTAACAATCTTAATAAGTTTTAACATTATTTAAAAATATTATAACTTAATTTAATTTTTTATTAAAACCTTTATTAAGAAATTTCTTAAATTCGTTTATTAATTTAAATGAAATAAATGTAATAACTTAATTATAATATTTAAATCGATATAAAATTAAATTATATAAATAAAATAAATAAAATAATTAAGTGAAAAGAAAATACGTATATAAAAAAAACATTTATATAAAATAAAATGTTTTTATTAAAATACGCTAAACTTAATCGAATAATGTTAAAAAATTGTGATATTAAAAAAAAGTTAGTTTTACTAAAATGTAAAATACGCTCGTAATAAAAAATATTAAAAAATATTATTCTTAAATCGTAAACTTGTTATTTTTTTATTATATTAATTTTTATTATTATAATAACGTTTATTATAATTATAATTTTACGATTTTAAAAAACGTAAATAATAATAATAAAATCACATTTGATTAATATATAATTCGATTTTTTGATTTAATTAATAACGCTTTTAAGTAATTTTCTTTTTAAATTAATTCGTAATATAATTTTATATTAAATAATTTTAAATTTTAAATTCGATTTTATTAACGAAAATTTTAAATTTATATTTATATAATATATTATTGAAATAAATAAAAACAATTAATTAATTAAAAATTAAATTTTAAAAATAAAAAAAACTTTTTTAAAAGATAAAATAATGTTATAATTTAATTTTATAATTTTACGATTTTTAAAAACGTAAATAATAAAATAGAACTATATTTAATTAATATATAATTTAATTTTTAAATTTAATTAACTACGTTTTAAAAGAATTTTTTTTATCGAAATTATTTTATAATAACGTTAATTTTAAAAAAATCTGCGTAAAATAACTTTATTAATTTAAGTTTTTTATATATTAATTATAATATAATTAATTATTATATAATAAATTTTTAAAATAAAAACCTTTTATTTATTATCGCGATTTTTGTTATTATTTTATATATTTACATTTTATAAATTTATAAATTTATAAACATTTAATAAAAATATTAATATTTTTATTTAACATTTATTATAATTAATTTATAAAAGTATTTATAAAAATTATTATTATTTTTTAATAAAAAAAGTAGAAAACTTGAATTGAATTAATTTTAATTTTTTTAATTTTTTAAAAATATTAATTTTTAGATTTTTTTTTTATATATATTATAATTTAATTATAATAATTATTTGAAAATCGTGTACGTATATTTATTGTTATAAAATTTTAATATATTTTATTTATCGTATATAAATATACTTAAAAGATAATAAATTTAAAATTTTGAAAATAAAATAATTATCTTTTTACGTTATTAAATTTTAAAATTTTAAAATTTAATTTATAATAACGTTAATAAAATAAAAATATATATATATTAATAATATAAATACGTATATATTAAAAATATATATTATTAATATAAATATGTTTTGATTTTGATTTTAAATTATTTTGAATATTACGCGCGCAAAAAATACGTTGTTTTAAAAATAGATTATATTGGGAAAAAAATTTAAAACCGAAAAAAAAAAAATTATTAATAAACGGCTCTTGGTAGCTATCGTCTTCCGTAGTCTAGTGTAGCGCGTTAGGGCCAACACTAAGAGTAAGAAGTAGCAAGAGGGAGGTTCCTAAATAACCTCGATACCTTACCTCATTATCCACATGCAAACATGGATACTATTCTTCTCCCTTGACATGATCCATCTTGCAACATGATCCCAATGCTGAATCTCTTCAAATCTCGCCTATGTGTGCAGGGAGCTACAATGCCCTGCTCACAATGTCTTCGCCATACCAAATCAAGTCCCCACGCAGCATCTGCACAAAGGTATATATCGAGCACGGGGAAGAGCAGGCAGCAGCTTGCGCCTACTATGGAACAATTACGTGTCCCTTTCTCTCATAAGAATACTTCCACTCTGTATGTCTTCCTCGAAATCCGTCAATGCCAACCACTAAGTTTCAAAGCTACTACACTCTAAGCGTCATTCTTGGGACGGTGGCATTGTCATACGGCTCGGTACCCATGTACAAAATGGTCTACTTGTTCTACAACATGCGTGCACGAGGCCCCACTGATACGTAAGGCTAGATCTGCCAACAAACCGGCTGGGGTGGTCAACCTATCAAGGCTTCCATCCATTCAAATGCCCAAGATCCCGCCACTCGACTTACGCCCGTGACGGCCTCCCGTCGTCTACGCATAACATTCAACGGATCAGTATCGGACGTAATGCCCTGGAAATTTACACCACAACAGCGAGAGGTCCGAGTCCTGCCTGGAGAAACAGCGCTCGCCTTTTATACGGCAACGAACAAGAGTGCCGAGGACATTATTGGGGTTGCTACCTACAGTGTTACTCCGGCACAAGTGGCGCCATATTTCAGCAAAATTCAATGCTTTTGCTTCGAAGAGCAAAGGCTTAACGCAGGGGAGACTGTCGACATGCCGGTCTTCTTCTTCATCGATCCGGATTTTGTCAACGATCCTACGATGACAAAAATAGATACGATCACATTGTCTTACACGTTCTTCAGTACGGCTACCATCTAGTTTCCACTTCTCATTAATCGCCGACTTGAGCTGACACTTTTTTTGCAGAGGCGCGATATGACAAGAACGGGAATTTAACTCCTATGCCGATGACCAGTAAGGCACTTTTCGGATTCATCATTAAACCTTTGAGACCTCGTTTTGAGTCGTGAGAGATGTTGCCAGAGCACACAATGCTTGGACCCACTTTTGCTCCAGAACATGTCTCAAGCTCCTTTTTCTATCTTGACGAGGCAAAACTGACTCGAATTGTGCCAGTGGGATGATGCCAGCTACTAAGACGCGAGATCTTTGACCATCTACTATGATTTAGGGGTCTTGGAATGTCCCGGTGGGTCTCGTGACTGAGGCCTGGCAAAGTAAGCACGTTTGCCTGTACGATGCTCCCCTCGAAGGCATATAATTATGATCTCACTTGGGAAAGGGGTGCCAGACAACCTGGACTTATCAAGAACAGCGCCGCGATTGTTCCATGTGGTATCCCGCTATGATGATGAAGCATCGAACATAGAAAGCTCATTCTGATCCGAGACCCTGACGCTGGAAGATGTCCTTGGCCCTTGGACTGGGTGAGAGGTGAGAGGCATTGAACAAGGTTAGGACAGATGTTGGCAATGGGGCATGGGCGACAGCACCGAGGGCATGTTGGAGTATGGGATTCTTTCGTGCATTGCATCACCATGTACAGGCGATTCATGATATGGGCGTGCATCCCTCACAATTTCTGAACTGGGACGATTGGACTCGGAAAGATGCTAAAACCGAAGAGAGTGAAGTCCGATAATCCGACTGAAGCATTTCCCCATTATCCCATTTTACCATTTTGGATTAGAGGATTTCTTGGGTTTCTATGCCATTACGCTCCGACTCAAGCTGCGATGCTTTGCTTGTCTCAACATACATCTACAGTCAAATGCTTTCCACACTATAGCACTCTGCAAAGTCTTTAAATGATGAAAATAAAAATAGTGCTCCTCGGAATCGCATCCATAGCCAACCTCGATCGCTTCCAGTCTCTGCAAGTGTTCCTTTGCCTTTCAAAATTATACTTCTAATCTTGCATTGATTCAGATCCAAGGGAAAGAAACTGGCCTTTTCTTCTCTTCCGAAGCATCCCTGATATTACCTCGCACTTTCTTTGAAAAGGTCCAGTAAGGTCCAATATCTTCACCGTCCATGGCTTCGCATCCAGAGTTTGGCAAAGAGACCACGTCTGAGCAAGTTGTTGACGCTTTCGCCGAGAAAATACGAGGCAGATCAGGTATCTCATTATACCCTTTGCTCCTCGCACTTCACGAGAGTGACTGAATGCAGTGATCATTACCGGTATCAGTCCCAATGGCCTCGGCGAGGCTCGGCTATTGCATCCAAGAGCCCATCACTGCTGGTCCTCGCCGCCCGGTCCACCAGTAAAGCCGAGGCAGTATCCAAGCATTTAGGAGTAGATCTCCCTTTCGTAGACACACGACTCCTTTCCCTCAACCTATCTTCACAAAAGAGTGTGCGACAAGCCGCCATAGAGCTAAAATACATGACAAAAGCAGTCGATGTGCTGATAAACAATGCCGCAGACGTGGCAGTATCTGAGAGAACTTTGTCAGAAGACGGGAAAGAGATACAGTTTGCAATCAACTACATGGGGTATTTCCTTTTCACAAACCTGACTATGAACAAACTCCCGCTTTCTGCCAATCAGATCACTCAGAGCGGTGCACGGATTGTCAACATTACTAGCGCTGGGCACGTCCTCTCACCCCTGCGATTTAGCCATCATCGATTTAAGGGGGGACCGATCCCTCATGAAGAGCAGCCAAATACGGCCATGGCTTCACGAACGGGGATGCCTGAATTGGACCCACAGGGTAATTGCATATTGCCAATCCGACACGGCAAATACGTTATTCACGACGGAGCTGGGGGGAAGCCTTTATGAACAAGGGCGTCTCATTTCAGCCCCTGGAGGTAACGGTGCAGGACTTGGACCTTCGATGCGCTTTATCTGCTAACGAGCTCCGCAGTGGTTGAAATAGAGCTTCAGCGTCGCATGCAAGGAATTCAGAAACCCGCACATGTTTTACAAACCTCCAAGCCAAGGCGTGGTAGCTGCATTTGAGCCTAAACTGAAAAGTAGCGTCCCAGTCGCATTTCTCTCCAAATCCATGCTCATGTATCGTGGATCAGTCAGGAGCGTTCCTCGATGGCTGTCAGATTGCTACCGCAGCCGAAGATGCAGCAGACAAGGAGGCCGCTGCGAAGCTGTGGGCTCTGGGGAGAATCTTGTGGGCGACAACTTCACTTTCAATCAGACCTTGGAAACATGACTGTGTCAAAAGTAGCTTAGGAAGAGGACAACCTGTAGGGATTCGCACAAGACTGCTGTATTATCGTCAGCCAAATTTCCACAGTAGTATCTTGGTCGCTTCATTCGATCACTCTGACGATAGCTGTATCTCCAAAAATCTCCCCTTTTGCATGTCAGCGATTGGGGTATACGTTGAGGAAAGGGCCGTCAATCTCTGCGATCATTCAATTCGTGTGCTTAGACGAGTCAGCCATGATGGATGGTGACAGACGTAGTCAGGTTGCTCCAAATCGCCTTGTCCATTGATAGACGACAAGGTCATGTCTTCCTCGTCCTTGCACTTCCGACCCTTCCGCCAGACTTTGCTGCTCCTATTTGCCGGTCCACATTCTCCTCAATGCATCCTCTTGCAAATCCACCCACAGTTTTCTCATCCCGTCCAGCCCGACAACCTCCTTTTGCTTCCTCCTCTCTCCCCATCCACTGCCATAGACCACGGTGTCATCCTCAACTACCATGCCCTCTCCAATTTCCACCCCTGCACACACTTTGCTATTCGAGCCGACGACCGCCCCTTTGCCAATCTTAGCTCCAGCCTCGATGATTGTGTAAGCCCCTATGGATGCACCTTCGACAACGGCACAGGTTTCGATGAGGACACCCGATGAGATCGTCACTCCTTTTGCTTCTCCTTCATTCCGAGGGGGACTGAGGAGGCCGATGGAGGCACGCTCGCTGATGATGCAACCTTCGCCTACGCCTACGGGCCCGTAGGTTGACGTGAGACGAGCGCGGAGCTGCACAATGGATTTGGATCCGAGTGTGATCACGTGAGTGCCAGCGCAAGAGGCGGATGCGGAGATTAAGGTCGTCGAAGTACTATTTAGAAGGGGTGCCAGCGGCTTGGATGTAGAGGAGCGATTTGCATGGTTCAGTCGAGCTGCCATGCTTGGTGTAATGTCACTAGACCGACGAGGCAGACCAGTTTGCGAGGACAACAATCTTTCTTAAGATTCACTTTCATGTTGTCTTCACTTCATCCTACGAAACGGACATTGTCCTCACAAATCGTGCCTATCATTTACGTACGTAGTATCTGGAGCATGCCAAAGGCTCCTGTTGACGAAGTAAAGCGGCCACGTAAAATTTCATACAGTTGACGCTAGAGCAGGCCTGCCACCTTTTTTTCTACGAGAGATGCCGCTGCAAAAGCAATATTGCTCCCCGCAGATCCTGTGCCATGTACGGTATCTCGGATGCATCCACGCTCTTTGCTCACGCCGGACCGCCACCACCTCTTATTCTCTTCCCATTACCTGCGTCACCTCCCTCCTGGCCGTCATCCCTCGGCCTCTTGTTGCCAGGTATAAACTGCCGAGCCCCAGCATTTGGCCCAGCACTAGTTGGACTTGCTTTACCTAGTTGCTGCCCTTGCGGTCGACTAGTCTCGAGGATTTGTGGGCTTCCTTGACCAACGGCCGACCCTCTTCCCCTCAAAATTGGGTTGCCACGCATTGAACCTCCTCTAGCTACTGGGAGGCCAGACTGCTGCAGGCCTCTGAGTGCGCCCGGTCCGGTGCCTGCATTTGGGTGGTGATTCGTGGCACCTTGAGCTGGCCTTTGGGGAGCATTCGATCCTGGCTGAGGAGACACCACCACTGCCGGCTGAGGCGGACGCTGAGTATTGCTCGATTGCGGCTGGGCCAGTGAAGGTCGGTCTGCAGGACTCTGTCGTCCGCTTGGCGCCGCGGCTTGAGGGCCGCCAATGGCTGGTGTTGGCCGCCCAAAGGTAGTAACGCCCGATGGTTGCCCTTGTGAATTCATCATGCCTTGCTGTGCTGGACTCTGTCGTCTACTCGCAGCCGAGGCTGGCGTTGGCCGCCCAAAGATTGGAACGCCGGAAGATTGCCCTGGTACATTGGTCGGTCCTTGCTGCGCAGGTTTCTGGAGTGTTGGCGTTGGTTGTCCGAAAGTCGACGTTAGGTGCGCGTTCTGTGCCTTATTGGTATCTTGTTGAGGCTGTTGGGGTTGTTGGGGGGTGACCGGTGGTGGTTTAGCATCCTTCGCAACAAGCCAGACTTCCGCAACCGGCTTCAGCGGCGTATCTTGAGCTGCCTTTTGAATGATATCAACTCTAAATTGTAGGACCTTGGCTTTATTGTTTGCCATGTTGATCTGTACGGCGCTCTTTTTCCCTTCCATTAGCACTGCATGCTCCTTCGCGGTGTTTGCTTTATTCTGAATTTCTGTCATTCGTTCGGTCATGGCCTTTTCATGATCTTGGTTCAGCTGAGTAGAAAGTTCGTCTTTGGCTTTATTGACATGGATGCCAATATTTTTCTTGACGATGCTTCGAACAATTTCGTTTGACTGGATCAAAGCTCTGGCTTCATCTTCGGAAGGCTGCCACGAACCGCGAGGAGTCTGACCCTCGTCTTTGACACTCGGATCGCCATTGGTGGTGTGCGTAGCTCGATGCTCCTTTTCCCATTCGTCTCTGAGCTTGGCAAATTTGGAGTCCGCACTTCTTCGAAGTTCTTCAATCTCATCTTTATGCCTGACCTGAAGCCTACTCATTTCTTGCCCATGGTCTGTTGTGATAGCTTGTAAAGCTTGTTCGTGTTCGGCTGTTAGGCTTTGCCGGAGCTGAAATTTGCCATCGGTCAATTTCTTACTCAGTTGAGTTTTCATCATATTCGTTCGTTTCTCCAATGTCTCGTCGTTTTGTCTAACTCGCTCATTATGTCGGGACTCTAGCTCAACACGGACTGCCTCGACGTGCTCAGCGACTTGTTCTGCTACGGTTTTGGATCCACTTTCGATTGGAGCAGTAGTCACAGCTGCGTTAATAGATGCATTTGTGCGAAGGTCCTCGGTGTCTTGCTGAGCTTGAGCAAGATCAGCACGCAGACAAGTCATGTGGGCCTCTACTTCATTATTTGCAGCAACTGCTTGCTGTTGATGAATCCTTAGCTGGGCCGCTTCATTGGCAGATGCGTCGATGCTCTCCTGCATTTCTTTCTAGATTATGGTCAGCATTTCGTCAATAATATTCGGATAATTCAGGACTGACTATTTGCAGCTCGAGTTCGGCCATCCTTGACCTTGACGTATCCAATTCGCCTTGGATGTTGGCTAAGTCTGATGCTGCTTCATTGGCCCGCATCTCCGCCGTGGTCAGCTTCTCCTGCAGGTCCAGTAAGTCCGGCTTGGAGGTCACCCCTTCTTCGACTTGGCCTTCCTCACTTCCGTCCTGTGCATCTGAATTGACTGTTTTGTTCTGTACAGTGGCCTTTTCGACGGCGGCATCTCTCTCCGCTCTAGTCATTTCAAGTTCGGCTTGTAACCCTGGAAGAGCTGCAACCCGACGCTCAAAGCCTTCCTTCTCGGTCACAGCTGTTTGCAAAGCTGTGTCCTTTTCCTTTATTCTTTCGCTCAATTGTCTCGATCTTGCCTTGTACTGTTCGGCAAGCTTCGCTCGCATTGTCTCGATCTTTTCATTGCTTTGCTCCTGAACCTGAGTCATCTGGTCAGAGGCTTTGTCGACTTGATCCTGCAAGCCCATCTTTGCTGTTACCAACTCATCGCGCTCAGCCTCTAGCGCCTTGAGCTGCTCCTTCAAAGCTTCCAACTCTGCAGGATCAACTCGGTCGTACTTTTGGAGGACGTTCTGAGCCCGTTGCTGCCAGCGGTCGGAGTTCTCTTTGAGAAGCTTCATCTCGCCGTCTTGAGTCTCACGTTCGTTCTTGAATTCCAATATCTCTGCCTGCAAAGGCTCGATCTGAGCTTTGAGTTCATCGACTTCTTTCGCCCGTGCGGCCAGTGCACTTTGCGCTTGACGAGTCTCCGCGCGTAATGTTACGCTAGACTCACGGAATGTGTTCAATTCGTTGATTGTGTCCACCAATTTGTGATGATCGAGATTCGAACGCTCATTGTCGGCCTCGAATCTTCTTTGCTGATTAAGTCTCATACGAGTGTCGTCCAGCTGTGACTGAATGTAGTCGAGCTGCTGCTTCAACCTCTTTCCTTCTTGGGCAGACAATTCGAGTTGGACATCAACAATCTCTTTCTCGCGGCGCAAATATTTGATGACCTCTTGTAGATTGTCCAAACCGGATGCTGGAACATCCTTACTTGCGCCCTCCTTCAAACTAGTTATATGAGCAGAGAAGGTCTCGATTTGTTGATGTAGGTGGTGGTTCTGAGCTATTAGATTTTCCCGCCCTGTCTTGAGTTTTGCTAGTTCTCCCTCATACCTCTCTCGCGAATCTGTCCAACTGTCTTCGCTCTGGCTGAGGCTTTTACGGGCAGATTCTGCATCAGTCTTCAAAGCTTTCATGTCTAATTTCAGCTCGTTGTGATCCGATCGGACCTTTTGCAATAACTTTGCGGCATCCGCATGCTTGACTAGCTCATTCTCGTAATTCTGTTGAGCTTGCTGAGCGATGTCCGCCTGGACCTTAAGATCCTCTTGATAAAATTGGGCTGCAGCCGCATGACGATCGTCTTGATCCTTTAATTGCGCAAGCTCCGATTCGAAACCCTTTTTTTGCTCCTCCAGACGTCGCCCGTTTTCTGCTTGTTCATTGCGAAGGTCTGAGAGCTCCGAGTTGGTGGATGCAAGTTCGGAGCTGGTGTCTTCAATTCTGTGCTCAATTTCTTTGATCTTAGACTCTTTCTCTTCAATGAGCTTGTCTGTTTCTTGCCGATACAAGTCCTGTGTCTCGTTTAGACTGAGTAGCTCCTCTTCTGAAGCTTGACTGATTGCTTTGTATTGTTCGGCCTGACCTTTGACATTTTCAAGCTCACTTCGAGCTAGGTCAAGGTCACGTTTGAGCTCCGAGACCTGAACTCTTAGTTCCTGTTCCTTGCTCAAATTCGAGTCTTCACCGTCGAGAGATTGGTTTTGGGAAAGTTCGCCGTCGTTGGCATCCGGGCGTCCTGAAGGTGTTGGTTGTAATACATTGACACGTTCTTCTGCGCTCTGAAGCTCAACTGTTAAGTCATCCACCCTAGTCGAAAGATGGTCTCGGGTCGTCTTAGCCGCGACGAGCTCTTCGCGAGTACTACTAAGGCTGGAGACGAGATCATCGATTCTCTTCTGACTCTGCTCATGGTCATATTCGCGCCGTTGAGCAGATCTCTTAGTTTCTTCCACTTCCTCGGAAAGCTTGTTCTTCGTTGCTTGCAGTTCTTTCTCGAAATTGTCAGCCTGGGTTTGGAGTCTTCGACGAGATTCCCTGTCCAAGTGCTCTCGTTCATTTAAAAGGTTCTGCAAATTAGCGTTGAGAGCATTCAGCCGACCACGCTCGTTCAAAAGGCTCTCGTTGTCCTCAGTGATTCTCTTCTCGATTGTTTTCCAGAAATCCTTCTCCGCTTTTAGATTGGCTGTTTCATTGCGCATGCTGTCTGCAAGACCTTTGGCTTCCACTATTTCTTCAGCAACTTGTTGAACCCGCAGATCTTGCTTAGCGGCGCTGTCTGATAACGCTTGCGATCTCTTTTGCAGTTCTGTATTCTCATTCTTGAGCATCAGGTAGTTGCCTTGAAGCATCTCGTACCTTTCATGGGCAAGTGTAACCTGGCTGCTATTTCGTATCACCTCGCTTCGAAGTTCGCCGTTGACCTTTGAAATGCCATCCACTTGCTCCTTCAATGTTGAACGGTCTGTCGCAGCCTCATTCCGATAAGCATCGAAGTGCGCTTGTATATCTTTGTACAATTTTGCGTAGTCCGCTAAGTCTCTTGTGGTTGGTGAATCTTCGATGCTGTTCATGAGACCAGCTGGCGTTGGAGTTTTGGGCGGTACATCTTCACTGACAGACTCACCAAACAATGAAGTGGCGTCGGTGCCGGAAGGTAGTTGGCCCCGGTGAGAGAGCATACGTCTGAACATATCACGCTCGCGAATGTAGCTTGAAGACTGAGTCATCAGAGACTTTATCTCATCTTTGCAGCGTTCGTATTTCTGCTGAAGGTCATCCCAGTCTCGAGTTCTCTCTGACTGCTTTTGAACGGCCTCCTCGTGCTCCATTCGCTCGCCAATTTCTCGGGTGATCCTGAGTAGATTTGCGTTCTGTTCTTGAAGTTCGCTGACGTTCCTAAATGTGACGAGGTTCTCACTAATAAGACGATCAGTTGCAGTCGTGCCCTCTATCGCTTCCCCTTCAGCGTGCCCTTGCGCCAGGCGCTCTAGATGTGCTCGGCCATCCGCACCAAGGTCATCAAGGCCATGATCACGTAGATGGACTTCCATTAGGAAGACCTTGACCTGAGAGCTGAGATCGCGAAGCTGCTGTCGGAGTACTTCGCCTTCTTTGACTTTAGCTTCTAGATGGCCTTCCCATTTCTTAGCTCCTTTAAGAGCCTGATCCCGTTCCTTGCCGATTATTTCTACCAAAGAAGACATCTCAGCAACTTCTGATTCTAAGCGGATGTGGTCTGCACGTAGCTCCTCGATCTCTGGCTGCTCCGTTTCTAAGTCTTGTACCATATCGTCGAGTGTCGAGGTAAGCTTCTCACTACGTCGTTTCTCCACCTCGAGTTCGCTCTTCAGGTCATTGTAATTGCTGTAAATCTGGGTGATGCTGAGACCTCCCTTAAAGCGCGAGGGACTGGGTGAAAATGTGGGCACGGAAATACCGCGAAGAGGTGTACTAGGTCCATAACCGTTGGTGCCCTGATGAGAGGCATTGTGTGTTGATACTTGGCTTTGCAGTGTCGATAGGTCAGCCTGGAGTTGCTCAACCTGAACCTCGAGCTCCGCAATCTTCGCATCCGCACCTTCTCTTTCCCTATGCTCGGTTTCAAGCTCGGCACCGAGTCTACCGAGCTGCTCAGATGCATCTTCTTTAGCACATTCTAGCTGGGCAAAGAGATCCTGCTGCCGTTGTCGATCCGTGTTGGAGGAATTCCTGGTCAGCTCAGTAAGGCGATTCGCCGCGTCTAGCTCAACTCGGAAAGACTCGTCCCTCTTGGCGGCATCTTGTTGCAACTGTTGAATGCGGGTGAAGGAGTCATCAGCTTTCTGACTGAGCTCGTCAAGTCTTCTGCGTAAAGTCGTCTCGGTGCGATTTGCGGCGTCGATTATGTTCGTGGCTTCATCAAATTGACGCTGTAGCTCGGCAATACGCACACTCTTCTCCTTGCGGTACTTGGTGTACTCCCCGGACTTGGTTTTCAATTCTTTGTCCAGCCAATCGTTATTTCTCTTTAGCGATTCAACTTCCTGCTGGAGACCTTGCTCGTGAAACCTTACGCTAGTGGAAGCAGCACTGGCTGATTGTACTGACTGTTCCAGGTTTGAGACTTCACGTCGAAGCTCCACCGTTTTCTGGTGCTGAGCATTAAGCTCTTGGGCCAGGTTGTCATGAGCTGTTGTTTTGGATTCAAGAAGCGAGAGAGTATCCCGATTCAAAGACTCCAGTGACGTAATTCGAGTCCTCAAAGAAGACAGTTCAGAAGTCGTGGTAGAGGTGGAGGTTCGCAGATTCTCAAGCTCAGTCTCCACCGACGCCCTCGCCGTTTCTGGCAAAGAAATTAGCTCACTGAATCGGCACTACCTGGATATCGCCTACCCTCTGCTTGAAGTTTGTGCCTTAGATCCGTGGCCTCCTTGAGGCCCTTGTCGATTGAGCCTTTCAGAACCCGGCTCTTGGTTTCGCCTCCCCGCACCGCATTTTCCAGTTCCACGCCCAACTTGAGTCTCTCAGACGCGAGGTCATTGTACTCATGTGCTTTAGCAGATATATTTTCCAAAAGTGTGCGGACAAGTTCAGCAGTAGGTGCATCGAGTAGTGTGTCGATTGATTGCTTTGGTAAAGAACAGAAGGACGAAAGCTGGGCGACGTCCATTTGCGCGACCGCCATCGTGACAATCGATATGCAAGATCAATCTCGTTAACGTGGTCGTGCCATGGTTCGAGATGTTGGTTCACGTTACGAAAGTGAAGGTGATTTGAAAGGAATATAGGCCTCCTCAGACCGAATTTAGAGACCGTCGTCTTTATACGCTGTTGAGACTCCGCGTAGACATCCAGACATAGTGTGTGTCGAAAAGGGTCGGAAAAGTGAACTTGGTGGAATACGAAGCCGTGTTCTTTGTGTTGATTTCAGTACTTCACTTTCGCATCTTTGACCAGACAAAGCCGGCTAGCCTAGCTTAGCGCGTCTAGGCGCGCTAGCTGGTGACACCTTACAATGAGTCAGTCTTTTTTCCATGTCACCTCTCATTCTATATCGTTTACTCAATATATCGATCCTCCTCGAAAGGTAGCCCGGAAAGCCCGCTTGGCCTGCGGGCTATCCATCTACCAGCCATGTCGTACCTCGACAAACAATTCAGCGCTTTCAAGTCCAATCTCACCTCGTCCTCCCATAAGCTCTCAAATAAACGTACAGCTGCCGCCGCCGCAAGCTCTACCCCATTGCCTGCGCCATCGCAAACCTCAATAACCATCAAACCCGATCTTAAACGTAAGCGGGTGGAGCAGGCCAACACGGTCTTCTCGCAACCAAAAGATACAGGTACCGGGTCCCATATCATAACTCAGGTCACCTATGCACTTGAGAAGCTCAAGGAAAAGGATGTCCTATGGACGTGGCAAAGGTTGTGCGAGTATTTGTCTTTGCATGGCCGAGAGAAAGGGTATGGGCAGGCTTTGAAGAAAATATTGATGCGCCATGATAAGGTGAATTACAAGAAAGTTGATGGCAAAGAGAAGGACGAGTTCTCTTTTCGGCCAATTCACAACATCCGGTCTCCCGACGAATTGCTAGGATATCTACAATCTCAGCCTACCGCTCAGGCCCTCAGCGTTAAGGATCTGAAGGACGGATGGCAGGGTGCATTAGATGCTATAGACAATCTTGAGAAGCAGGGCAAGCTTGCCGTGACTCGGCACAAGAAAGACGACAGCGCCCGATTCGTATGGCCGAATGATCCATCGCTATTCTTCTCGATCGATCAGGAGTTCAAATCAATGTGGCAAAAGATCAAATTGCCCGAGCCGGGAGCACTGGCAGATGAGCTGGAACGCGAAGGCTTAACGCCTGCGAACAAAAGCCGCTCTGTCAAAGCGAAGCCAGTAAAGCAAGAGAGCAAGACGAAGAGAGCTAGGAAGGGTGGGAAGACGACAAATACTCACATGGCGGGCGTGTTGCGAGATTACTCGCATCTCAAAAAATGATGAATCGTGCGTGTGCTTTGGTAGCAAGGTGTCCGGCGCTGGGCAGGCATCCATGATTCCAGCTTTGAAAATAATGCGAATTCGGACCGAGACGACGATACCCCAAGAATAGATAAATGGAAGCCATACACTGCGTTACATTTCGTAGCCCATTGTTCGCAATATCATTCTCGCTGTGGATCTTTACGCACACCAAAGAAGTAGTTCCCCCACTTCTCCCCACTTGTCACGGTCCTCCATCCTATTGCGGGCACATAAATGCACCCTTGGCTTTTCAGTCCCCCATCTTTCCCCCATCCGTTCTGTGCGCGAAAGAACTTCCTCAACTCCTGCTCGTTGATGTACTTGCTCCAATCATGCGTTCCTCTCGGAACCAACCTCACCACCTCCTCCGCCACGACGTTAGTCGTCAGCCAACTCGTCCATGTCCTCGCGATTGTGCTGAGTATCAGCCATCCACCAGGTTTGACGAATGGTAGACAAGAGCTCAAAAAAGGTGCAGGCCAGTTGATATGCTCGATGACTTCAAATAGACTAACGATGTCAAACTGTTCTTCCGGTATTCGAGGGACTGGCAAATCCTCGACAGCTTTATTCTGATATTCCAGCCGTCCTGGCTCAAGAAGGAGAGGGTCTTGGCGTGCGTGGGCTTTCGCGATTGAAATTACTTCTTTGCTTGGGTCAATACCCACCACACTCTTTGTCCACGGAAGTCGAGCAGCACTTTCGGCGAATATGCCGCCACCACAGCCGACGTCGAGATAGCACCTATATTTCGAAGGAGTCGGGTCTGGCTGAGATTCAAGGCAAGAGGAGATGAAATCATGACGGAGAGGATTCATTTGATGAAGGAGACCAGATGAGCCGTAGGGATCCCACCATGTCGAGGCTAGGCTGTCGAAATGCGAGACTTCTCCTGCATTTACTGAAGAGCTTCGAGAGCTTTGAGAGCTTAAGCGACGTTGGATGGGTATTTGGAGAAGTCTTGAGAGTATAAGTGGGGTTGTAAGTCGAATGGCCATGAATGATCTGTGCAATGAACTTGTATCAGCTTTATTCGGTCGGCGATTATGTCAAATAGTTGAAGACGAGGACTAACAAGTCAAGGATCATGTGTGGTAGAGAAACAACAGAAGGTCTCTTGCTCTAGCTTAGATATGCAGTCCATGCTATCCACAGCATTCGCGAGCTTGCGGTAAAGGACTTCAAAGAATGAATATGAAGCAATTTATTCCCCAGCGTAGCAGGCAGGATACCAGGACAGTGATCCGATATCTGGAACAACCAATTCGTTTTGGTAGTTCAGACTTCAGGCAAATGCAGATCGTAATTCGCCGATTCTGGCGCGATACCCGCGCGTGTAAATGTCTGTTCAGGAAGTATTTTTCTGGCTCTAAAATTAAAGTATGGACAAGTCTCGACGGTATGAAGCTTGCAGCCACCGGTAGAGCTGTGAGGCTCGCCTGGACTGAACGCTCGGGGACTGAATTGAAGTGCAAAGCAAGATTTCGGATCGGTAGCGGTCAGCATCAGCGGAGGCATCAATCTACAAGTAAACAGCGGACATGGCGGATTTATCATGTGACGACAGTACTGATGCCAACTAGACGTTCCGAAGACTCCTACCCTCGAAATTGATGGTACACACTACAATATCGATGACTGGACCAACGTGCCATCCTCCATTCTCTCATATCTTCCCCGCAAATTGCAACTGGAGCCATCACACCCGGTATCAATAACGCGCCAAATCATTGAATCTAACTTCCCTTCACCAACATATACACACTACAATGATCTTCATCCGGTTGTCACAGTTGCGGAGAACTTCGACTCCCTTGGTTTCCCAAAGGATCACCCAGGCAGAAGTCGTACTGATACTTACTACATTAACAAAGATACTGTACTAAGGACGCACACCAGTGCCCATGAAGCAAAGATATTCCGAGATAACAAGAGTGAAGGCTATACGATCAGCGCTGATGTATACAGGAGAGATGCCATCGACCGAAGTCATTACCCAGTCTTCCACCAGATGGAGGGGGCGAGGACATGGGATCGACGAAAAGTGCCGGAAGGTAACATAGCGAAGGCCGTCTGGACCGAGCTTGTAAAACTTCCGAGGCACGGTCTCTCCGTCGAAGACCCAAACCCGACGACTCACGCAGAAAGAAATCCATTGCAGACAGAACACCACAGCCCAGAGGAAGTGGAAGCGATCGCCGCGCATTTGAAACGATCATTGGAAGGCATTGTGATCGAGCTATTTTCGAGAGCTCAGAAGACTACTGGTGCCATTGAGCTCATCAATGCAAATGCTCGGGAACCATTGAGGGTTCGTTGGATCGAAGCTTATTTCCCATTCACGAGTCCTTCCTGGGAACTGGAGGTTTTCTGGCAAGGGGACTGGTTGGAGCTTCTGGGATGCGGTGTCACCAAGCAAGACGTCCTTATCAATGCTGGAGTACCAGATCAAATAGGCTGGGCGTTCGGTGTGGGACTGGAGCGAGTCGCTATGTTGCTCTTCTCAATACCGGATATTCGACTTTTCTGGTCGAAGGATCCACGTTTCTTGAAACAATTTTCGAACAAAGAAAACGTCAATACCTTCGTCCCGTTTTCTAGATATCCAGAGTGCTACAAGGATGTGTCGTTCTGGCTTCGGAGCTCCGGCAGCAGCGCCGGTGGTGGAATGAGGAGCAATGGGCAGGACTTCCACGAGAATGATGTGATGGAGGTTGTTCGGGACGTCGGAAGCGACTTGATTGAAGCTGTGAAGCTGGTCGATGACTTTGTACACCCTGTCTCTGGGCGGAAGAGCCTTTGCTATCGGATTAATTATCGAAGCTTGGAAAGAACGCTTCGGAACGAAGAAGTCAACCAGCTGCACGAGAATGTGAGAAAGCAGCTTGTCGAGAAATTGGGTGTGGAGCTGAGGTGACGTGGATTAATCTGGAACATGGATTGATGGTCTAAGCCAGTGTTGCGATCATTCCATACTAACAGAGTCGAGCTCAATAATTCGAGTGTTGCTTCATACCCGCAGAAATGCAGAGAGACCGCTAGATGGAGGGGAGTGAGTAAATGTACAGCTCTTCACCCGGCTTGAACGCAAGAAAATAAATACAAGAGCTGCACCTACGACAGGCATTCATCCCGAAGTTGCCTTGTCATTCAGCTGTTTTTTACGACTCCAACCTTAGCAGCCTAGCGATAGGATTAGTCTCAGTGCTCCACAAAGTGCATGCCGGAAAGATTCACCCTTATCACCCTGCCGTTCAGCATGAATCCCTTCTGTTGGGTTATGAACACACTCCCATGATCCCTTCCCTCCATTGGTGTCTGGAACGTAGCCTCATGCAGGTTCGGATTAAATTGTTCCCCATTCTCGCTCGGGTCGAATCTCTCAAGTCCATGCTTCTTGAGAGTCTGCATCAATATCGTCTCTGTCATTTTCAACCCATCGTACAAATTCGTCAGCTCTTTGTTGGTCTCAGCCTGCCCCAACTTCTCTGGAGGTACAGTGCCGAGGGCTCGGTCAAGATTATCGACGCTTTCAACTAGGTCTTGGGCGAAGCGGGAGATGGCGAAGTCGCGGGCGGCTTGAACGTCGCGTTTTGTGCGGTCTTGAAGGTTGCGAAAGTCTGCTACCGAACGGAGGTATCTGTCCTAAACATCAAGCGTGTGAGGTTGCGAGAGCAGACAATATTGGGGTTCTCTGAGTTTGGGGCGGACCTTTAAATCAATGATCTCTTTATTCTTCGATTCAATGTCTTTCTGCACCGGGTCGTTGTCCTTGATTTCTGTCTGCGAGGCCTCCGCTGCTGCTGCATCGGAATGCGCACCATTTGCAGGCGTGTCCGTTGAGGAGAAGTACCTTGGGGCTATCCTTCTCTGAAGCGAATGTAGGCGTGACGGGGAAAGTTGAGACCTGATAGGTGAGGCGAAAGTAATGCAAGGCGACCTGGCACAGAATGCTCGTGACTGTCGAAGTAGACTTCGCTGTATCATTATGTGGATGCGATGTGGACGCTTGCGAAAATGAAGGGTCGAGGAAATAACAACGCCCGAGGGGCCCGAATTTTTTAGTTCGACTCGAGATCTGCGTCATGCGGCAGTGGCGGCTATCGGGTATCTCAGTATATCTTGCCACTTAACCTATTTGAGTAAGGCCTTCCCAAAACCGCACCTCTGCAACTCAACAACAAGGCCGATTTTAAAGATACTTCCAACCACAAAGTTATAAAGCAGTGTCAGGAGAATAGCTTTTGTCCCAAACTTATTGTTATGTAGACCTTTGTTGAATTCCATCTAGAATACAAGAAGTATGCGCTCTTCCTAGATAGATTAAGTGGCCAAATATCAAAAACCGGCCTGAGTACTCGTATGTATGTATGTATGTACATGTACATGTGTATCTTAGTTTCTAATTTCTATTACCGAGGCCCTCCCTCAGTGTCTAGGGAGCTGCGGTTGTAAATTCTTGGATATTCTGTAGTTTACCCATTGGGATAAATATACCTTCCTTTTCCACTCCTCTGATAATCCAAACAAAAAATAATTTGCTATACTTATACCTCGACTACATTTCTAAATCTATAAGTATCTACGATAATATTGAAAACTTGATTAAGCGAGAATAGACGTGAGTACCTAGGATGAATTTGAACGAACTTTTGAATACATATGGATGTTGTTCAGCTGCTTCGGAAGCACCAAACATTGAGCGGAAGAGGAAGCGCATTGGTATTAAGACTGTATTGTGACTAGGGCTGCCAGTCTCTTCGAGATCCCCTTGATACACTAAAATGCTCGAGGAAACACTGTACAAAGCTCACTTCCTTCCAGCTTCTTGCATCGGATCCTCCTCCTCCTCAAAAACGTCCTCAGTGCTATCATCACTCATCCTATTCCTCGCAAAGCAACGAATAGCTCTGAATTTAGTTCCCAACTGAGGGATGACGAACGGAGCCGGCGCTAGGAGTGTAGCAAGACATCCAAGAAGGGTACAAGTCCACCTAGTTCCCGACTTCTCACACATTGGTCTCGAAACCACCTCCAGCGGATATATACCGGATGAAACTAGTAGTCGCCTGCGCAGGCCCAGTATATACCGCAAACACCAAGGATGTAAATGTAGATAGCGACATAGATGCCAGCCCAAGAGAAACTGAAGAGCGCCACTGCGCAGAGACTGGACCAGGGGCTGCTATCACAAGGTGAACTCTGTCCAGGCGAGGCAGAATAGGCTGATGGGAAAAGTCAGGGCGACGGGGAAGGCGGGCAAAAGGCGGTACTCTGACGGGAGCTCTTGACTTTGGCTAGAATTTTGTTTCCAGCGCTGGTCTTGGTGCTTGTGGAAGTGGTCGGTGATGGGGGAGGGACATGTAAATATGGCGATGCCGACTGTGATGGCGGCAAAAGTGGTTCCGACGAAACCTTGATCGAATCCGTGGGTGTCCTGGAAGAGGAAAGTAAAGCCTTGGAGGAAGTCGAAGACTACGATGTAGACAATGACTAACCAGAGGCCGAGCAGGATGATGATGTACTCGTGCGTCGACATTATCATCGCGCGGCAGAAATTGGTCGCTAGGCGGAGGGAGACGGAGGCTTGGAATTCCAGCTGCTTTTCCAAGACTTGCCACTTTCCAGCTTATTAGGATCGGCGCGGACCTTTC
The DNA here is from genome assembly GCA_009733775.1 of Alectoria sarmentosa. Lineage (NCBI taxonomy): Eukaryota > Fungi > Ascomycota > Lecanoromycetes > Lecanorales > Parmeliaceae > Alectoria > Alectoria sarmentosa. The sequence goes on from WOGZ01000140.1 coordinate 28,899, forward strand.
CAGTGGGAAGTGGAAGGTTCATAAGGAGTGTGGCTCCAGAAATGATGAATGCTATCCGGTCACACCAGCGCCAGCTGGTTGTTGATGATTGCGCGATCCAGCCACCGACTATGGGCGAGAACGTAGTTGTTTCGACGCGAGTTAATAAAAAGGCAATCACAAGCTATGTTTCTAGCTTTAACTCGCTAACAAAAATCCTGCCGCGACATTAGGTCACGTCAAGCTCCTGTCATAGGTCTCGAAGATATCAGCGGTACTGGCCGCATGGATGGCGAGAATGATGCTAGCTCCTAAGAGTGCGGAAAAGCAACATGCCAATTGCGCCCCGAGATTAGGCGCAAGGGCCGACCTTAGAATGAAGGCGAGGTGCAGACATCTGGACAAGATCTAGATCGGTTGTCTCCGCAAGAAGGCCGGCAAGAAGAGCGCCCGCTGCAATGCCTATGACATATGAGGCCGACGCGTCCTGATACGAAGAAAGTCAGTTCTTTTTGTTCCTCGACAGAAGTAGACCCAAGAGAATACCACGCTTGTGGTACATGCACAAACATTCCACAACTTTACTGACACGGAGCTCCTTTGTGATCTTGGTACTTGCTTGCGAGTCTGCAGCGGAACACCACTCGAGGGCGAAGACATTGATCCAGACAACGAGAGTAATGCCGATTGTGCTCCAATTCCGGGACCGATTACTGCCAAAAGGACCTTCCCAGTGCACAGAAATGCGCTCATTTTGTAGGTTGTGTCGAGGTTCATACTTGAGATCTGTACCCCAGCTTGATGCAGCAGAGACTTCACGCTAGTTCAAGACAGAATCGCCGCTGCCTTGAAGCGACTCATTACGAGAAGATCTAGTCGGGAGCCGATAACGCTGGATGATGGACTGCATGGAGGCAAGCGGCGTGATACGTGCGATGAAAAGTTGGAAGCTTCCGTCAAGGCCATCCCAAGCTCAAGATGTCAATTCAAATGGTTGTTGACGCTTCATCATCGCGAGCCAGATTGACGCCATTCAGATGGAATTTTATGAGTCGGGATTGGAACTGTGGCGAAGACTTCCATCTAGCGTATTCAGAATCTGTGTCAATGCTTGGCACAGTGGATGGGACGCATCAACTCATATATTTTCGTACTGTAGCATAAGCATCCTCCCACAATTGATATATACCTGTCATATAATCAATATTAATCGAATTTGACGCTATACAAACCCCAACCCTATCAATCATGCCTTCCACACGCATCAATGACCCACCAGTCACCCCGCCGTCCCTCCCCTTGTCTCGCATTCGCAACGCAGGCCGTCGCTTTATCTCTACTGAGCTGACCTCTGCGAAGAAGATTGAAAAACAAACGCTGATCCAAGAGCAGCATAAAAAGAATTAAACTTAAAAGTAACACGAGAAGGAGAATGCGCAAACTGCTATTGTTGCTGTTATCTTTGTTATCATCGCCTAAAAGAAACGATGAGAGAACGAATTGGCTTTGATTGAAACTCAAATACAGCGACACTTGAAAATGCTTACGTCATTTATATATCGTATCATTTATACTAGACTCAGTAATTCAGACTCTGAAGGGGTTGATAGGTATTTGGTGGTTGGTGGTGGATTGATGGTGTGGCGGAAAAACTATTTTTCCGGGTGAAATTACGACATACCCCTCCTATAGAGTCTGAGTAGGAAACATCGTAAAGCGTACCATGACCGTTATTTTATATGAGAATCCCATACTAAGTTAACCGTTATCCAAACATCTTCGTTTCTTTTAAACATAACTTTTCATCGCAACATTCAATGAATAAATATTACATATAAAATTTACTAATTAAAGATTATAAAGCTCGAATTTTTTTCTCGATTTGTCATAAATTTAATTATTTAATTAATGTAAAGTGTTCAAAATAAAATATCAAATGAACGTAAATTCATCTTTTTTCCCTTCAATAATCTCCGCCTCTAAAACCTCAAAACATATATATATCGATTTCTTATATTTTAAAATATATTATATCAAATTTTGATAAGATTTGGGCTGGCCAATTTTGTGAAAAACTCAATATAAATTTTTACATTATCTTTTACTTTTGTCAGAGAATCGGAAATGATGCTGAATGCTTGTATTCCGATATGCACGAAATAATAGCTATGAAGAGATAATACATGCTATGAAGCCGAACATGTAGGTAGCGCCAAGCCGCGCTAGGCCCAATCGGGTCATGTAAGGCTGTGGGCTAGAATCATGACAACTTTTAATAATTTTTATATAAATGATTTTATTATAAAACATATTTTATTAATCTGTATTATAACAATTGATGATTTAATATATATATAAAAAGTTGTTTAATTATAAATATATTATCATTTCAAAAGTTATATTTTTTTTAAAAAAATTATAAAAAAAATTTAAAAGTTTAATTTTATAACGTATTTTCGAATTACGAGTTTCAAGATTTCGATATATTTATATTCTTTATGTTATGATTATGATTTTCAAATTTTATTCATTTTGATGGTTCGGTTGTTGCGTAATAATACGTTGAAATATTAAATGTTTGAAGTTTTTTTGAGGTCGCTGTCAGGGAACCGGAAATGATGCTAAATGCTTGTATTCCGGTATGCACGAAATAATAGCTATGAAGAGAAATACATGTGCGAAGGCCGTTTATGTAGGTAATGCCAAGGCGCTAGGCCCAATCGGGCCGCGTACTGGGAAGGCTGGATGAAACTATGACAGTCGCTTCGGGTATGTAATTCCGGGGTCGTTTGGGGTCGGAACAGCCCCGAAACATTTTCATATCGGTTAACTCCACCAAAAAACGAGGCTTGGCACGGTTTCCTACTCAGATGTGGGAGGCCACCAAATTTCGACTATTCCGCCACCTTCCACAAAAGGTCTAATTTACTGAGTTTACATTTATACATCGTACGAGTGATGCAACTTATCTCAATGATTATTGTATCAAATCTTCAATTAGAATATAAAAATGGCTCGGCTTTGACCTTAATAACGGCATTATAAAATAAAGGCATAGCGATTAAGGAGATAAAACATGTGCCGAGACCTTTATATAATTTCAATTTGTCATTTTGAGAAATATTTTAAGGGTAATAAATTTGGTTGCAAATTGTGAAAAGATGCTCGTGCTACACATCGAAAATACATGAGTTGATGCGTCCCATCCCCTGTGCCAAGCATTGACACAGATTCTAAATACGTTAAATCACAAATAATCGCTCTTCTACTCAATCTGTAACTAAACAATTCTTTTTGCACGTTCAGACATGCTAATTTCAGGAGAATTGAATCGTATCGCGTTGGTCGCAACAATTCTGCCATTGTCTGATGTCACACGAAACGAAGTGATGAAGGGATGTCTTCTCAGAACCCGGCAATTCTATCAGCGTTCCAAGTAAGTCATGAACGAAATCCCATGCGATAAGCAGGTGCGCAGGTCCAAAGCTGCACCGAAAAGGTGCTTTCTGTTGCATTTATTATAGTTACTTTACTAGGCTGATCTTATCGAGATACCTTCCATATATAATATTACGCCTGCTAAACAGATGGAGCTGTTCTTGAGAAAGGAGCGTTACCATAGCAAATCGGAGGTGCACTAATAAAAGAATACAGGAAGACAAGTCTAGACTGGGGGACGATGAGCGAGTCCGCACGCTAGGACGAAGATGTCATAAAGGAAACAGCCCAGAAACACTCACTCGACAACTGCCACGACATCAGCGATCGAGCGTACTGAAAGAAAGAAACTTTTATTCATACCCATGTCTTGACGCAGAGTCAATACCTGAGGAAGCATACATGCTTATGTAAACCTTGTACAATACCTACGCATAAATCAGACCTCAGTAAGTTTTTATTATAACATTCATGTCGTGGGAACAGAAAAAAGAGAGATGAAATTTAAAACAGTATTTGATACCTCGTTTTTTATATCGAAATGAACAAAACTCATAAAGTACTTTTGATCTTATTCTTCTGCAAAGCGAAAGACATATTTAGAATTGTTGCAGCACGGTAGCACCCTCGTTGGCAAGGTTAATCGTTCGGAAATCTACCGGTTATATATCGTTAAATCGTCTGCATAGTAAGAAGCGCCGAGACTATTTAGCGTGCTCAAAAAGAATTCGATTTCTTGGCATTCGTAATCACTTCACCAAACGGGCTGACAGAATGATAAATATTATTAATTTGTAAAATAAATGTATATGAAAATTACTTCTCTTATTGTCGCGATTCTAACGTCGTTAAAAATTTGAAAAAGTATTATATATTTACCGACGAATATAAGATCTAAGAGTTTAGAGGGTTTTAAGATTTCACAGATCGAAAAGTTTAAAAATTCTTGATTCTCGAGCTACCACTCTTTATTTGTTATATTTTGACGAATATTTCTCGCATATTCAAAATTTTGATAATATTAGAATCGCGGTAATGATCCAAATAATTTTCATATGTAATGCTTTCAAAGATACGTAATTTTCATTATTCTGTCAGACTGTTGGTGAAGTGATTACGAATGCCAAGAAATCGAATTCTTTTTGAGCAGGTTGACGCTAAATCTAAACGGACACGTCCTCACCTACACACGAAGTATCCGCGTTAAGTCTGATAAGAGGGCAAAGCACAGAACTTCCTTCCTACGTCCTACGTCGTTGGCTACTTCACTTTCGGTTTGATACTATGGATTCATCGGTAGCTGAAGAGAATACAAACTCGCCCATAAATTCGCACGGCCCATGTGCCCCGACCAGGGCTCAAAAACGCTCCGAGTCTGCTTCAGCTCATCGCAAGCCCTGCGACTTCTGTCACGCCCCAAATGATGTTTTGGTACGCTGTCGCATCGATGACACATGTGTATGGTACTTCGTCTGCACGAAGAATTGCTGGAACAAAGTCTCTGGCGGCATCATTGATGGAAGTCCGGATCGCCCAGACTACAAACACGGTGGCATGTGGAAGAACAAGCACTCGGGTGTGAGTGCCAAGAAGCCCAAACACAAGCAGCGTGTAGCTGTTCGAGATTGGCTGGATTATACCAGATACGTGGTCAATGATAAGGTTATGTACGAAGAAAACTCTGGCTGGCAAAGAGACAGCGCAGTTCCCTTTTTGATTTCATCCCGAGATAAAGCAAACAAGCCATCAGATTTGTTGATCTTGACATGTTCTTACCCAAAATGAAGCGCTGTTTTTTGGACCAGGTCCGGCCCAATACAAGCTGCTAGCTCTGCCGCGATCCCTTTGATTGACGATGAATCCGACGTCTCACTCTCGTCCCAGCCAACTAGGTTCTGTTCGACACGTCAGCAGCTTTCGCAGTGATAGAGCGCTCGAGTGCGATGCTATTTTTACCTCCAGTTTGACAAGGCGTTGCCCAAGCTTCAACTTCCACTGGCCCAAGTCGATCTTTTCTTCCACCTCCTCCAAGGACAAAGCACCAGGCGTGCCTGCGTGAAAACAATCCGTCGCTTCTTTGCCCTCGGAGTCCCGTTTTCGGTCCTGCCCAATGGCGTACTCGACGGCGAGCTTGAACTTGCTGGGTCCCATGTTCAATTCGTCTCCAAAATTCGAGGTAGTTGCCCGGTCCGACTGGAGGAAACCGGTGAGCGAGTTGGAGGAGGTTTTTAGTGCCCGCTCAATAGCCATAGACACCCATTTACGTGCTGAAAGACGTTGCATCATGTCCGAGTCAAGAGGATCCCAGTTGTGTGATTGAGGGTCTGGTATGTATAGACGATAAGTAGAAACTCTACATGGCACCAGTGGAAGATTAACCGACCTAAGATGTACGTTGGGCGAAATGTTGCTTTGTAACGCATCTTGATACATGAGTGGATATAGTAGCCTAGCCGAAGAGTCAATCGATTGGGATGAGCTCGGAACTCTTTAAAAAAATGGACCTACCCATGTAATAGTACTGGTAGTCACCTTCTAGCGCTAGAGAGATTTCTCGAAGTGCGGAAAGTTTGCCAAAGTTCCAGTCATTGACATCTTCGTGGTATCTGTCTTGATGTGAGCAAGACCGCAGCTCGCATGCTATGATTGGGCAAGCTACATGAGATAAACAGAGCTCACACAGTGGTGAAGGAGATCGAGTACACCTAGAGCAATCAACTTTCCATCTAGGCGGTAGCACTGGTGATAGGAGCCAATCCTCTTTTCTTTGCCATGATAAAGATGTGTACTCCGAGGTAAACCGGAGCACAGGAAACGCTTGAAACCACTTTTCGAAATATCAGAAGGACCTTCGCGATGGACGTTTTTCTGATAGTTTGCAAAGAGTGCGTATCTGTATAGTAGATCATCAGTACAGCATACGCAAACCGAATCAGGGGCAGTTCACACTTCTCCTCCGTGAAGTCGTCTGGCTCTAGATTATAATTTCGGGGTCAGTATTGCTTATTTGAGAAAGTGTTTTGAGCTTTGGAAGATGTCTACGGAGTAGACACTCCTCACACATGCCTTCAATACTCAAAATTCGGTCCAATAGAGGAAACTTAGACTTCGAAAATACGTACCTAGGGTCACTTCGAATTTGTGGGCTGGCTCAATCAATGTTTTTGTCCGAGTGTCGATTGGGCGTCGCACACAGCGATACTCGGACTCATGAACAGCTTCATAGACATCGAATTTGTTTTTGCGACGCTTCTTCTCCCTGTAAAGGTGCGCGATGACATCAGGCGAGACTCAAGCTTACTTCATGGCACTTCGATCAGGGGCACTTACTCTCGGCTCTTTGGGCAGAATCTAGCAGCTTTGTGTGTATAGTCTTGTCCTAATATGTACTTATTCCATCGATTGATCGCTTGACGCTGGTCTCTTCTCGAATTAAACGCTGTCGCATCCAAGCTAGAAGACTGATGAGTAACGCTCCCAGAAAGGACCGACTTCAAACATACCGGATAGTGTAATGTGGACAGCAAGAGTGCCGATTGTCAGGCTTGTAGTAATGTGTGCCAGATCTCGAGACGGACATCAAGCGTAAGCCAGCGACTTTCAAGAAGACCAAGGACGAAGCAGATGAGAGATAATACCGGCGCCAGCCTCGATCTACCAAGATCTGATAGACAGATGGCGTTAGAGAAGTGGATACGAGGCCCACAGAAGCGCCTGGAGAAGACTAAGGATCAGCCTGGATGTGAGGCTGGTAGGTATACAAAGACAATGAGAAAGGCTGGCCAGAAGCGGGCGTGGTACTGGAAGGCTGACGGGTGCGTTTTGGTTTTGAACGGCAATAGCCGCAACTACTTCGCTGATAGCCTTAATCGCAATCAGCATGCCACTGCTGAAACACGATATTCATAACATTGAATATTATGCGCTTGTTGGGGAAAAGTAACATGAAAGTAAAGGACTTGGGGGAGGGGAGGAAAGATGAGCCAGCCAACGCTGCACGGGGCATTTGATGGAGGTTGGGGGGGAATGGTATCGGGGGCAGCTCACCAGTGGGAGTGAGAAAGGAAAGAGAGTCTCCTTCCATGCTGGGAGCTGGGAGAGACTGCATGACAAGCTTGTTGACTGATTTTAACTCGGGCGGATAGTCTCAAAGAAATGTGGAATTGGAATGACCATTGTGATTGGAATAAAATAGCGGCCGAAATTTGATCACTCAGGTACTACCGAATTACTTAATGAGCTCCACGCCAGAGTCTTTTAACTCTTTCTTACTAGGCATGCATTGTAGTCCCTAGGTAGTGAATAGATGCAGATTGAGGTGCCTGGTTATGAATTCGACAAAACAAAAGCGCACGGGGCTCAGATGACATACTGTACAAACTCATTTCTACTGGTGCCAACTTTTGAGCACGATGCACCTAACAATACTAGTTGGATGCTGGTAATCCAGTCGGAATATTGGACCTGCACGGAAGGATGCGCGTCCATGCATCGAGTTTCCATAGTGGCCGAGAAAGAGGGATGATACTCGTAGGTTTAAAGGCGAATCCTTTGTTCCTTTACAAGCTGCATGGTAGTGTGGGGAAGGGTCGATGTGAATCGGTCACACGAGTTGATAGGTGGCTTTTGGATTCATATCGATAGCTGGCAAAAGATTATACTTGAAAGGAGTGGACCAAATTGACCTTCGCCCGCTTGCCTGCCCTGCACTACCGGTCTGCGCAGCTGTAACCACAACTAAGGCAGGATTCCAGGACAGCGTAAAAATAAAGAGGATCAAGGGTCGTGAAGAGGGAAGAGGAAAGAGGGAAGAGGGAAGAACGCTGATTTAACAACATTTCAAATGTGTACTAGACTACTGGTAGTATCTTCAAACTAAGGTATCAGATCAATGGATGTGGGGGGACGATGTCGGAGCAAAACGAGCAAAAAGAGCAAAAAGATGCAAAAATGACACTTTCCCAGGCGAGTGCCTATTTTTGATCGTCTCGTCTCCCCACCCACATTACTCCATTTCTTCCATCTTCCAGTCTGGAATCCATTTCTTCCTTCGTTAATAGTAAATAGCACTCCCACCAAACAATGCAGACGCCTTCTGACCAAAGAATAATACTCCACCCTCAAACCCGTCCCCCACGGGTTTGAAGGAACCCCGTCTCCAGGCTCCGAAACCACTGCCTTGACCTCCCCGCCTTCCTGCCGTCTTCATTCCCCTCCAGCGACCTCTTCACTTGCTCTACCCCCTACTTGATATACTCCCGTGCCCAGTGTCATCCTGTGTGTCTCGGAATACGGTCACTACTTTAGCACCGCACAGTCTTTCGCTTCAGCACCACAGATACTGCGCGAGAAAACATCTCCAAGACCAGTCATCAAAACCCACAGGCAGTCTCGCAGTATGGCTCAGAAGCTTGCCTCTACTGCTCGCACTGGACGGGATAACCAACGTGAGTTCAACCTCGAACTTCCATTCCAGACCCTCTGCTTGCACATTTCCGAAGCAAGCACAAGATGTTCTCAAATTTCTGGCCAGCAGTTGGCTCACATTTGTCCCTTCACAGGATATGGCGCCCATGGCGAGCGACTCGTTGCTGGTGTAGTCCCTCTTTCTAGCGACAAAAAAAAGGTTCTGCTCATTCAGTCCACTCGTCGAGGTGGCTGGGTACTCCCCAAAGGTGGCTGGGAGACCGATGAAGGAACTGCGGAAGAAGCGGCTTGCCGCGAGGCTTGGGAAGAAGCCGGCATTGAGTGTAAGATACAGCGCGATCTCGGCAAAATCCCCGACAAACGTTCGCCAGAACAGCTTACGGCTCATGCACCGAAGGCGATCTTCCAATTTTACGAGGTCAGTGTTGAGAAAGAGGCAACGCAATGGCCGGAGAAGCACAAGAGAGGGAGGCAGTGGATGTCATATCAAGAGGCCAAGGACGCATTGGCCTCAAGGCCGGAGCTGCTGGATGCTTTGAACAAGAGCTCGATCGTGCGGTAGTCTTGGATAGATGTGGCCAGGATTGAGCCCACATACCAAGAAGAAGTTCTGTAACGGCAGCTTACTAGCTGATGCTTCAAACCAGCATGCTTGAGACAGTAAGGCATCATCATATAGAATACGCGGCGTATCGAGGAGAGACCGTCTATCACAGGTGGAGTAGGTCCCTCTTCCATTTCCCTGCTGCGCATATGTTGCCACTGTGTCTCTGCCAACAGAGTATCAGGAAATGGCTGATACACTCGCCATTGCGCCCAATTCGCAGTCTTCTTGTGTGTGCACATATGAAGGAAATGGTCACAAACACTACGGGTGCCAGGACATTCTGTGAATGGATTTCCTGTCATGATTTGCCATAACGTTCCGGGGCAAGTCATGTCATGATTGGGCAAAGAACGAGTAATGCTTGAAGTAACGTTTGTGCAACGTCGGAAATATGCTATAATATGCCTCCGCGACCAGGTATTTTTTCCAAGCTTGAATCTTCAGAGACCTTGTGTCACCCAAGTACATCTTTCTAGATTCTATCAAATCACATATTCCCTTGGTTCATAAGCGTCACTCAAAGCTTGGGAGGAGTGGGCTGCACGAGAGTAACAACTCTTTTGACGGGAATGACGATAGCTACATCAAGACTCGAGAGGTCAGGCCGATTCACAATTTTGACCAAGTATTGCTGGAGCATACAGCTTGCATGCTCTGAACCTTTCGGGTAGACACCTATGCCTTCCCTTTGTTGTGAACACATGCACTCTTCCCGTTTGGGCCGGCACTTTAACACAAAACATCACCTTGGACAAAACATCCTCAAGACTGTGCAGATCTTCACAACAAACAATTTTCTGCGACAGAGCTACTCGTCACAGTCGCATAATGGGCAGACTAAATTACATCAATGTGAGCAATAATCCAGCTTCAATATGAGCACGGTACTGATACCCATTGCCGTAGCGAAAGATCGAGGGGTTGAAGCTTGGAATTGTCATATCGAAAGACCTGGTATTGCCCTTAGGACTCCACACTTGCAGATCTGTACAGCTGGTCCTACAAGGCTAATGCTCTTAGGTCAAACGCATTCCACCAAGTGCAGGGTCAAGGGCGGCTTTCAGAGACCCAGCTGTCGAGCTCGATGTCTCTGGAAGAAGCTTGACTGATGAAGGCTTTGCTGAAGTAGCGTCGGCGTTGGTAGAGTCACTCAGCTATGAAGGCGATCAAGGCAGGGTCGTGCGGCTGGAGGAGCTTTGCTTGACGAACAATCGGCTGAGCGCCACGTCACTCCAGGTTCTATCACCCATCATCAGACTGGCAAGCAATGACCTAAGAGACTTGGACCTTTCTGAAAACAATATCACCATCAACACAGAAGCCGAGGCAGCAATTTGGGAGGATTTCTTAACGTCTTTCAAGCACTGCTGCCTTCTTCGAAAGATCGATCTTAGCCGCAACGCCTTGGGACCTAGGGCTTTCGAGGTGATGACAAGAGTCTATGCAAAGCAAGAGGCCGTAGATCTGGTGCTCCCTACTGACTTTGAACAAGTTCAGAGTAACGAAAGAAGGACGTCTACGGATATTGATGGTCTTGGGCGAGTAATGAGAAAAACGAGTGTTGTCTCGAATCCAGACGATGGGGGTAGTGACGGGGACCATGATCTAAAGTCTGAAAACAAGGGTTCAAGACATGGTTTGCCAGCCATCTCATACTTGGTAGAGCTGGTTGACTCTCTGTTCAGGTTCGAAGTCCCCCGAAAAAGCCGATTTTCCTCCTTCCCAACCAGAATTGCCATGCTTGTACAGTACCACTCGGGGACTCAGATCTATACCGTATATTGTTCTTGCTGACAGCGACATGACCGAAGCTGCTGCATTGCACCTTTCCTACATACTTGAATTTCACCATGTCCCCGAAAGACTCCTGACTCGAGTGCCTCACGTAAAGGCTGGTGCTCCCGCCCAACAGTTGCTAGCTTACGATGAGTCACAATGTCGAGGCATCATATATCTTCCAAATCTACTGCTTGGTAGTGCAGGTCGCAAAGTACTACAGCTGGCGGAAGTAATGCGGGATGGCTATCTGGACTACGCAGCGGATGATTTTCCTGGACCCTCCAAGACTCTAGTCAAGTCTACCAATCTGTTGAACTCTGGCGCTCGCTTTGGACTGGTGGCTAGTCCATATGACAGACGACGCCGAAACACTGCCTCAACAGGGCATTCTGACCAAGCAGGACAGGATGATATAATTGGAAGCGAGCTTGATAGAGCGAGAAGTAGGATACAAGGAACCATACTGCAACATGCTGGACCGCGAAGCAACGATCTCTGGCGAGCAGCGTTTGAAATGCTCTCTCTTGGCCGAGAAATACGACCACAGACGAGATACGAACCACCGCTTCGACCGGCATCGAAAACCAAGGCGCCAATCATCAGGACACTTATTGTCCCTGGAATTACTGCTAAGACACTCAGACCAATATCGCCTTTGACGTTACAACGGGATCCTAATCAGCCAATTTCACCCTGGACTACACAATTCCCCAAGAAGAGCGGCTCTGTCCCTTCTACGCCAACTGTCGTCCCGCCAACTCCACTGACCCCCAATATTCCGGTTGTTTCCGCCCCGTTGCCTAGGGAGACAGCAAAATATCGCACAAAACTTCCCTGCGGGCTTCCGGCGGATGTTTGGAGGCGGATTCTTGGGCTGGCTACGGGAGCTGAGGGTATCATGAGTGAATCCCAGCAGCGATCTGTACTACAATGGGCGATGGATAGAAAGACACTGAGGCAGGAGAGTGAGTCACTAGGGCTTAGAGCGAGTGCTCAATGCTGGAAGATTCTTGAAGCGACAGGATGTTTGGCGTATGAAATGGACAGACCTTGAGAAAGCAAAGAGTGCTGTCAAAGACATGGATAGTTTAGAAGCCAACATTCTTTGTTGCTGGATGGAAAAGTACAGCTAGGTCTTCCCAAAAGCTTTCAACAGCTCTCTCGCTTCCGTGAAGTAATCTCTGAACTGAAGATTTGCATCATCAAACATGGAGAAGTACCTAGCTTTAGGGCTTCTCCGCCTAGGGCATTGCCGTAGGGCTGAGACCTTTCTGCGCTGTTGTGGAAAGGTCACGATCGAATACATTAAGATTAAGCAGTCCACGACATCACACTCCTTTGATACAGGTCAGATTTTGCTTCGCACTCTGAGATCAAGCCTGAAAGAAAGTCCCGCCCTGCCTATTTAGTCGTTATCTAAGAAGAGTGGGAACAGACTCAAAGCTGGATCGACAGGACCGCCGACAAAGCTGCTACGGTCTCAAAATTTGCAGGGGAGGAGCAGCAGCAGACCGCAAGGAAGACATCTCATATGGGCCTGGGGGCGATGCCCCGGCGCCAGTACGAGGCCACATGGCTCGGCTTGCCCATGAAGCAGGTGTCTTTAGTCACGGTAAGCAAAAAGCAACCAGACAAAGAATCTAGGGATATACTAACAGCGGTTTAAAGCTCACCGTCCAGAACTCTGCACTTATCTTAGTATGTCATTCGCAGTTGATTTCTGGCAGTTCCTGTTCTTACAGTAATTTCTATTAGCTTCTGCATTACTCCCGCATCATGCCACTGATAGCCGGCCAAAGATATCTTACATCAACAGCAGTGTTCATGAATGAAGTTATCAAGCTCACTGTATGCCTCACCTTTGCCCTCTACGATATATCACGAACCATTTCGCCTTCCATGCCTGCCACTAGCCTTTTCAGCGGTGTAACAAGCGCCGCTTTCACGGGAGACAGTTGGAAGCTGGCAATTCCTGCTAGCCTTTACGTCCTACAAAATTCTCTGCAGTACATAGCCATTTCAAACCTGGACTCTGCAACTTTCCAGGTCACATACCAATTCAAGATCCTCCCGACTGCGATATTCAGTGTCTTATTGCTGAAGCGAACTCTGTTCCCACGGCAATGGTTGGCTCTGGCACTTCTGATGGTGGGCGTTGCCATCGTGCAGATACCTGCAAGCGATCCTGCGTTGGCACCGTTCGAGGCTCCACGATCCAGATTCTATCTTCCCAGGTCTTTGGATAGTTGGAAGCGCATTGGAGGCTCGGCGGCAGCCCCTTTGCACAAACGATCCGCAACTTATGAGGGCATACAAGAAGACGAAGGGCTGATCAATCCACAAATGAATGCGATACTTGGACTAGCGGCTGCAATCTCAGGCTGCGTTGTCTCTGCTGTACGTCTTTTCGGACTCCATTTTTCGTCTTTTAAACCAAATATCGAGTCTTGAGACATGTCTTGGGAGCTTTTACTCTTTAGACGTGTTTCAAGGCTCATCATACCCCCTTAAACAAGCAAGACTGACTCCGAAATCATAATCTAGGGGGCTTCTGTATACTTTGAGAAGATCCTGAAAGACTCAAACACGCCAGCTTCTTTATGGATTCGGAATGTGCAATTGGCCTTTTACTCGCTATTCCCAGCTCTATTCATTGGAGTGATGTTCGTTGACGGAGAGGAGATCGCCCACCATGGCTTTTTCGTTGGTTACAACTGGTTCGTATGGCTCACTATAGCCTTTCAATCAATGGGAGGCATCTTGGTCTCGCTTTGTGTCAAGTACGCGGACAACATCGCCAAGAGCTTTGCAATGAGCATCAGCATCTTGATCAGCTTGTGCGCCAGCATTTGGTTCTTTGAATTCGCTGTCACTATAAATGTAAGCTTTCATCCATCATCAAGCATCAGTGGGTGGTACTCTACAGACCCCAACTGACCTCCGGTACACAGTTCCTCATTGGCACCTCGATTGTCATATTTGCAACCTATTTGTATAATAGCGTCCACGAGCGAGCGCCACCACCACCACCGATACAAATACACAGCTACGAGAAGACGACCATCGACGAGCAAAAGTCCAGAGAAAATGAGCCACCGCTGAGGCTGCCAACAACTCCATTGAAAAGCAGCGAGGGGCTGTCTTCGTCACGGCCGGGTTCCCCAAAGGGTCACCATTCGAGAGTTGGATCTGCAAGAGCGTATTTCGGTGGCAAAGATCGGGATGAATAGGTGAAGTGCTTCGAATTGTACATTATCATCACCGGGCGTTTCTGGAAGTACCCATTTTGTGGCGGAAGGCTTTCTGAGGTCGCATTGCGAGGCTGCATGATTGAATGACTGCATGTTCAGTGTCGTGTTCGTGTCTATATCTGTGTTGGTGGGTGGGTGTGTCCTGACTCCGAGCAATTGAGTCATAGTCTCCACTGTTGCTCATACCTCGTTGTTCCTCTGTGGCCACTATCAGCGGGCGAGGTTTTGGTCTGCAAAAAGAGGTAGCGGCGTTCAAAGCATTCCCAAAACACTTGGGTGCTGCTCTTGGAAACCCTGCTTTTGGAAAACATCATTATTCCTCACAAGATTGTTGAGTGTTCCCTATGAAATGATTTCAATGTACTACTTACACTGCTCTGAATAGGTAAAATTACGCTAGTCATTACCGTACAAAGAGTAGAGTACGTCCACGCCATCTCTTGGCAATCTCTTCCTCTCCACCAAAAAATAGGGTGCAAACGAAGACCATTTTCTCTTGCCAATTGAAGAATCTTACTCGTCTCAATTGCTAATTGCACATAGCATGGAGGGCCATCAAATAGATATAAAAGCTCTTCTGGAAGACGTCAGTGGCAACTACGCAGATCCTGAAGTAGAGCAGCCACCGCAGCGTCCTCTACCATTTTCAAGACCTATCCCAAATTCTTACAAATCTCAAGCAGACGGTTCCATGGTGCCAAGGGATTCTTTAGCCCCGATCTACAAACAGCAGCCGCTCTACGAAGCCCAGGCTTCGAGACCTTCAGATGCCCACTCTTACAGCACTTACAACAACACTGGTCTTGATGCTTATGGTAGCTGCTCGAGCCTGGTAGTGAAAGGAAGACCTGCTAATTGCTGCCCAGATCGAGCTCTTCTAGCCGAGCCTCGACCTCGTTCGCAATGGCAGCCGAACCGTAGTAGGAGAATGGTACCAGCTGGACGTATCTCGTTACCTGGCCACACAGCACCGCATTCGCCTGAGGATGAATTCCAGCAACCAGAGGCTCAAAAACAGCGACGTGGTAGGTGGCGCCGAGTTCTGCCGATGTTTCATTGCTGACAATCACTAGCTGCGCCTGAGCCCTCTCCACACAAAATTCAGTCACAATGTGGTCAGCCTCGTGCTCTACCCCTTAGCACTCTATGTCTTACAATTACCGCAGCTCGATATGCACATACTACACCTGCTCGGACTCATGCGAGCTCATCTGCCTCCGCTGCACTTCCATCAAGTCCATCTTTCGTATCATCCCAGCGGCGGATCCACCACGAAGGTCAACGTGATGATCCTCATGCTACCATCGCTTCTTCCTGGGGTCGTCGACCAGTTGCGTCATCTTTGAGGGATCCCGAGGAGGGGACTGTCCACGAATATCACGTTTCTGGCATCGGCCAAGACAACAGTTTTTCTGCAGTGCGTTCACCTACCCCGTATCAACGCCGGTCCCACCCTCAAATCAGACTTGGTCATACCCAGCCAATGGTTCAAGGTATCCCACTTGTCTCTTTGAATGAACTGCCGGATCGTCTTCGTTCTGTGTTCCGTTATCCACTCTTCAATGCCATTCAATCTAAGTGTTTCCCTACTGCCTACAAGTCCAATGACAACCTCGTCGTCTCTGCACCAACCGGAGGTGGGAAGACGGCTATATTGGAGATGGCTATCTGCCGCCTAATCCACGGCTTCAACACCGATCAATACAAGGTTGTGTACATGGCGCCTACGAAGTCACTATGTTCCGAGAGACAAAGGGATTGGCAGGCAAAATTCGTTACGTTGAATTTGCAGTGTGCTGAGTTGACAGGTGATACGGATCAGGGCCAGCTGCGAAATGTGCAGAGCGCGAGCATTGTCATCACGACTCCGGAGAAATGGGATAGCATGACAAGAAAATGGAAAGACCAGGCAAGGCTAATGCAAATGGTCAAGCTCTTTCTCATCGATGAGGTTCACATACTCAAAGACTCCAGAGGTGCTACCTTGGAGGCCGTGGTTTCTCGGATGAAGTCTGTGGGTTCTAACGTTCGCTTCGTAGCTTTGAGCGCTACAGTTCCTAATTCTGAAGACATTGCAACATGGCTTGGTAAAAATCATACATCGCAGCATTTACCTGCGATACGCGAGAAATTTGGCGAGGAGTTCAGACCTGTCATACTACAGAAACACGTCGTGGGAATATCCTACAGAGGCAACGACTTCGGCTTCGAGAGCGCGTGCGATCCAAAATTACCCGGCATCATCGCAAAACATACCCATAAGAAACCGATCATGGTCTTTTGCATCACTAGGAAATCTGCTGTGAACACTGCGAAGCTGCTCGCTAATGTGTGGGCCAGCAAGAGTTGCCGAGACCGCCACTGGGAGGGCCCTACGCAAAAGCTCATAGTGCAGGACCCCGAGCTGAAAAGTACTCTGAACTCTGGTGTTGCATACCATCATGCGGGCCTCGAGGGTCCTGACAGGCACGCAGTCGAGAAAGGATTCCTCGAGGGACAGATAAACGTCATCTGCTGTACATCCACGTTGGCAGTAGGTGTAAACTTGCCTTGCCACATGGTCATCATTAAGAACACAGTGAGCTACCAGGATGACGGTATCAAGGAGTATGCGGATCTGGAGATTATGCAAATGCTTGGACGTGCGGGGCGCCCTCAGTTCGACTCCACTGCTGTCGCTGTGATTATCACAAAGCAGGAGAAGGTAGAAAAGTACGAAAGGCTCGTTTCGGGCAAGGAACTGTTGGAAAGTTGTCTGCACCTCAATCTGGTTGATCATTTGAATGCAGAGATAGGACTTGGCACTATCTATAATCTCTATACTGCGAAGAGATGGCTTGCTGGAACTTTCCTATATGTTCGTTTGGGGCTGAACCCGGAGCACTATAAGCTTGACGGTGACGCGGTGGCACAAAACCTCGACGACAGGATCGAGCGTATATGCAGGAGAGATCTTGAGCTTCTGGAAGACACCGAGTTGGTCACTTCTGGTGACAGACTCAAAGCTACGGAGTTTGGGGACGCGATGGCCCGATACTACGTCAAATTCGAGACCATGCGGGTGATTATGCGTCTCCAGCCTCGTTCCAAGATATCGGACATTGTAAGCTCTATCAGCAGTCCTGACCCAGCGGTGCTGACGTATTCAGCTCTCCGCCATTGTTCAAGCAGATGAGTTCCGTGAAATACGTCTTCGAGCTAATGAGAAGAAGGTATGTAAAGAGATCAACCGCGCCAACGGCGTCAAGTTCCCAATCAAAGTTGATCTTGCCATGCACGCGCACAAGAGGAGTCTCATAATCCAATCTGAACTCGGCGGAGTGGATTTTCCAGCGGACGAGCAATATGCCAAGCATAAGAGGCAATTCACTCAAGACAAGGCGAATTTGTTCTCGGCCAGTCATCGATTGATACGTTGTTTGATTGATTGCCAGATACACCTCCAGGATGCAGTTACTGTACGACACGCTTTGGAGCTCGCAACTAGCTTTGGTGCTAGAGTCTGGGACAATTCACCCTATCAGATGAAACAGGTAGCGCAGATTGGTCTAGTTGCTGTCCGAAAACTCGCCATGGGGGGAATTAATAGCATTGAGGCTTTAGAAGCTGCTGAGCCACACCGGATCGAAATGCTCATGAGCAAGAATCCACCTTTTGGTAACAAACTACTAGCTAATCTGAGAGATTTCCCCAAGCTTCGAGTGTCTATGAAGATGATGGGCAAGGTGAAGGGCAAATCCTCGACACAAATTGGAAGGCTACTGAACATGGTTCAGGATTCCACGCGACGGCCAGTGACCATCAAGATCAAGGCTGAGTGCGGTTTCATGAACGACACAGTTCCAATATTCTTTAATCGCAGGCCTATATACATCTGCCTGCTGACCGAAAGATCTGACGGGTTCTTGGTAGATTTCCGACGTATCAGGTGAGGATCTCAGCGACCTTGTCCTATGTGTCATGCTAACGCTCGGAAGTGCGAAAACTTTCAACAAAGACCAACATCTACGTATGTCTGCCGTATTGCTGAATCAAACACAATACATCACGTGCTATATCATGTGTGATGGGATTGGTAGGTGTCATTGGAATGTCTCAATTGCATTTTCGCGCTTATCACACCACAGCTGGTACGACGAGATCAGCGGAACTCAGGCCTGAGCTGCCAGCTTTTTTGTTTCCTCCGCCATCATCACAGAAACAAGCTCAACAATTTACACGCATTGAAAGAGACACAAGGCGGAATGGAAACATATCTGAACAGCAAGGAGCAAGCACTTTTCATGCAAGTCCAGAACCTTTGGAGGATGATGAATTCGGTGACGATGATTTCAAGGATCAGGAAGTCATGAAGGCCGGTAAGATTAGCTTTTCTACGGTTACCAGGGTTCAAAGTGCTGATACTGCATCCAGTACAAAACATGGACTTTGCTCACATCGATGAGTTCGATCCGGGGTCGAAGCAAAGGAAGCTCAAGCCGAGCATACGAGAAAGTAAAGCCTCTGGGAGCGAGAAAGTTGCTTGGAACCCGGAAAGGCTTGGAAATGGGAAGTGGGCCTGTAATCATAAGTGCAAGGACAAGACAGCGTGAGTACTCCCCCACTGATACTGTTTACCGAATTGATGGCTCTCCTAGTTGCAAGCATATGTGCTGTCGAGAAGGAGTCGACAAAGCACCCAAGCCCCCCAAAAGTTCTTTCGTATCTGAGGCACCCTTGGCCGAAGTGTCCCACGTCTCGGACTATAAAGGCCAAGTCGGACGCATAGCCACAGCGAATAAGTCTGCAGCTCCTTGTGAATCCAAAAATGAACAGGAGGCGGATATTGAGACAGCCAATCTTGCATGCCGCCAGACCCTGGGAGACTATGAGAAGACGCCGCCCAAAACCTTCAGGAGCCTTGATCGTCTGCACGAAATTGTGACCAAAGGAAGGACGGCGCCGGTGGCGATGAAGAAACGGCCATCCTTTGACTATACGAAAGGAGGACAGCCACAGATTTCATTCCTTAACAAAGATCCTAGCGCTGAAAAATCGAGCGACAAAGCGTCAACTGACTACGACGCCAATTGGATGGGTGACCTTCCTTCTCCATCTGCTCTTTTAGGAAAGCTACGGGAGAAAGCTGACCCTCACCTTGAGAATACGTCGACAGATTATGGTAGTAGCTGGCCTGATGGTCTCCCGTCCCCTTCCGCTCTCATCCGCCAGAATGATGCTGCCAACGAGAGATTCGCTGCCAATGATTCTTTGGAAGGTTTGGATCTGTCACCATTCCATGACGATGGATCCGACCTTGAAGCAGCCATGGTCGGACTGAGCGATTCCGTGACCATGCAGGAAGATTCGCAAGTCCAAGCAGCAACTGGTCAGACAAGTTCCCAGGCGGAAGCTGTTACGCATTGGTCCCCGCCTCCAGACCAGTCTGCTCCCAAGCTCTATCGCCGTCCCACATTCAAGACGGAGAGCTCCGGCACGTCCAAGCTGTTCCTCTCATCAGATAATCCCGAGAAAGTTGCCGAGCAACAACAACCGCAAAAGCGCAAAGTAGGGGTTGGTGATCAAGTAGAAGACCTAACCCGGTCTGCACCGGTACCGAAGAGGCCAAGAGTCAGCGATGATCAGGCTCCGAGACCATGGTCGAGCGTAGAGACGCAGGCCAAGCCAGGAAGGCCGATTATCAAAGCTGGACAGCCAGCGTGGGTGTATGAGTTGGATGCGGCATTTGTTGCAGAATGGCAGGATGTTGTCGACTTTGTTTAGGTATTGATTTTGGGCATTTGCAAAATTGCTTGCTTCCGTCTTGTCCCTTGGCTTGCTTTATCGGCTCCCCATGGTTCAAATATGGCTGTGTAGAGTACTAGTAGCCGTTCTGTTGTGTGAATGTACTCGTATGTCCGATGGGGGCAATGTCAGGGGGGCCAGGACCAAAGGGGCTCGGTGGAAAGGGTCAAATGGAAATTTATTGGGCCATTATCAGAATAGAACGTTGCTTCGAGTGGCAGCTTTTAGTGGAATTTGAATGTCCAGCTTTGTCAATCAAAAATGACGAATTTTGGGGGCCGTTTGCATGCATTAATGATAAGGTACTTGATCTTTTATCAAAGGAATTCCCCGGACCCCGGGGGTGGGGGGGTGGGGTACCTCAGGTGCTTCTGGGGTTTGAGGCGCAAGCGAATTGCTCGTCCGATAGGATAATCCTTCTTCCTTGATCACTGGGTGTGTGATTGATTAATGGCAGCGGTAGACTTTGCGAGATAGGAGTCAAATGATTAATATTGGTGAGCTCGTGTCGACAAAATGGTGGGCAAGATTGCGAGCGCTCATCTGATGAAGTGAATTATCATGTTGGGGCATTCGAAAATCCGCTGGCGCTTAATATAAACATGTGATTCTGGACTCTTGACTCTTGTTGCTTGTTGCTTGATGGTTGATGGTTGATGGATAAAGGATATGGACTTGCTGGCGGTCGGAAGTGCATCTGTACTTGTACTCTACCATGATTGCACCTCATCTCTTCCATCAATCTAGCTTTACTCAGCTCCTTGGGCTGGCTCCCATTAATATTGCTGCTCGTGGGTTGTGGGTGATTCCCTGGCAACTGATATTAATCTTGCTTGCTGCTTAAAGTCCCCTCAATCATACACAACACCAAACTCGTCCCTTCCGATTCCATCAATCTACCAAGCTCCCCATCCTCATCCTCATCCTCATCCTCATCTTCATTCTCATTCTCATCCTTATCCTTATCATTATCGCCAGCAATCAAAACATCGTCCCTTGGTCAAACAAGTTGCAGAGAATAAAGAATAATGAGAACCGGGAGTGCCTATAACCCCAAACTCAAGAGCAGGCGATTGTGAGAAGCCCAACTCATCCCACTTCGCATTCCAACCAGCAAAATAGTAAGTATACCAGGCAAATTGAGGCGGGGCCGGAGGGAGATATTCCGCTCACAGTTGCAGTGTCTCATGAATCCCGTCAAGGAACAGCTCGGAATCCTTCGAACCCTGCCATCGCCTCCTATCTCCAGGACCTTGAAGGTTCAAGGATGCCTCAAAAGTTAGCCCAGCGTTCCACCTTACCGCATTCCCAAGAGCATCAAGCCTCTGGCTATCATGGTGCTCCACCCAGTGACGTTGGAACTTCACGACTCCCTGCACGCAGCGACTTCACTCAGAATGATTCCCTCCCAGGTCTCACCCGCGCCGCTAGTTCAAGGCCTTCGCAGTCGGTTTCTGATGGTATGGGAGAGCGACAAATGAATCGAGGCTTGAGGATAATGGTCACAGATCCTGACGGTGCATTGGAACCCACCACTCTTCCTCCCCTTCGCAGGCCAGACCAAGGGCCTGTTCTTGAATGTCCCTTTACCTTCATCAAGTGCTTCCGACAATTTGCCGTCTCGAACGAGTGGGAATGGTTCCAGCACAGCTTGGAACATTTCAAGATCAAAGGAAGACGGCCGAAAAGAATAGATCCACCAAGCATCAATCGGTGTTGCTTCTGCCCGGAAACATTCGAAGCGTCAAATGGCCTTGTCAGTTGGCGAGACCGCATGGACCACGTCAAAGTTCACCACCAGTACCTAGGCCATCGTCTGGCGGCTGCCCGGCATGATTTTGCCCTCGTCGAATACCTCTGGCAAAATGGGGTGCTGTCGTTGGCGGACTATCGGGAGCTGAAACCGAGCACCGCCGCTGCACCACGCAGTCCGCAGAACATTCCGACTCCGCCAGACTCACCACCAGTCAGCCGAGCCGTGGCTGTCGTAAATGAGAATCGACGGCGTCAAGGGCGATAATGGAGATGCAAGTTGTTTTGTTTTGAAGGAAACGGAGCAAGAGATATCGTTGTTTGGTCGACATTAGCGGACGAACTTTCCAAACAACAGCCAGGACTCGAGCAAAAGTCACAATATAAGATTTTACACGCCAGGTGTGGAACTGAGCTCGATACAGGGACTCGCATCTGCCTTTATCTTCAACCGCCACTCGGCTATTCCAGACTAGGAGTTGGGCGAATTGGCGGCAAGATATTCGCCTCCTTACGAAAACATATCCCTGGTGGATCGCCACTTCTCACACGATTTTTCACAAAGAGCTCTTCAAGCCTTCGGACCCATGACAGAGACTGAGGATGTTTTAAGAGTATTTCTTTGGCTGCCCCCTTTCCATTGCTTCAGTGGCGCAGCCGCCCGGGACAGCGTTCTGGGTCAAAGCGCTCCATCTCTATAACAAATTATTTCTCAGCTTCATAATAATAACACTGCACTACATTCCAGTCGAGACTGCTGCCTGCCCTGAAGCCAACCATTCCTGAGCCTCGCCAGTTGTGCCTTCGCCCTCCCTACCCGCATCATACAGCCTTCAACAACTAACCAATACCAGCTCGTCCGTACTACGGCAGGGCTGTGCTTGCGTCTTATAGCGTATACCTGACCCATCGTCCCCAATTATTGTCCAGCCTCTCACGTCTTACTCAGCACTCGGTAGCGTCACTAAAAATGACTTGAAAGAAATCTCGCGTTGGTCCTTCTGAACGAATTCTTCCCTACACATCTCTTCTGCCCTCTTGTTTCCCCTTCTCTTTGTCCCAGTCCCTGTCAGCAAGTACTGAGAGACAAGCAGCCGCTCAGGCTAGCTCCCGGAGACCCATCCCTTTCTGAATGGCAGCCTCGATGCTGCGAAGAACATGTTCAGTCAGAAAGGAAAGGCAGATGTGCCATTTCCGCCCACTCAAGTGGGGACTGCACAAGGAAGAGAAAAAGCCCTCCGGCCATGGCATTAGATGTTAGGCGGTGCTGCCTATATCCACCCTTTCAACGAGGTGTGAATCCACAGAGGACCCATGGTCGATGGATGGTCAAGATTCTTTGAAGCTGCTGCTTAGCATTACAGGGAGTAAGTCTCAGATCTTCGGTCTGATACCAAACACAATGGCCGCGTAAAGGAAGGACCATTGCAAATTCTGGTGCAACAAGAGACAGCTTCGACCACTTGCAATGGTCCAACATGGACCTGTGACGACGACAGAATAGAGACATGAGCAGAAGCCTCCCTAGAGGATGAGGAAATGACCAGGGTAGAAGGTTCAATAAAGAGGATTCGTCGGAGAGGATACAGGCATGGAATGAATCAAAGAGATTGACAGACACAAGGAGACTCGGTCTGCAGTGGAAGTTCTTGAAAGCGAGATTTACATCCTGCAGCATCTTGCCGGCTCTGCCCAACTTCCTGAACGCCACGCTAATACCTCCAGACGTCGACGTACCTTTCCTGTCAATAGTTCCAAGTGTCTTCCATCAATTCCACGGGTGGTCTCGCTGTATGCGTAAGAATCCGACCTCCACCCTGACCCTGCCCATCCACCGGACTCGAGCCCCCGGGACTTTCCGCCGTAGCTTCCTCCTCCATACCGGCAGTAGTGTCTATCACCATCACAGCAGGCAGATCCTCGTTATCCCCATGATCCTTGGGATGATAAACCATCATGCTTCCCGTCCCACTCCGATTTCGATTCCCCTGTAACTCCTCTCTCTCGTCCTCACTCATCGAACTCCCTGCCTCATCCGCACTCGCTCTCCTCTCCTTTCCCTGATTCCCCAGCCCGGCCAGCGCCCGTTGTAAGTCTTCGGCATGAACATCCTTATTCGGCGCTTCCTCTTCTCTGATTTCCCATCCAGCGGGCGGACTCGGCGGCGGACTTATAAACAGTAACTTGCCCAGACTGGGGGCTTTCAAATGCTGGTCGTCCCCTTCCTCTCCCAAGATAGGTGTAGGTTCTCCAAAGTAGATGCGCACCCGGTCATTCTCACTAAGTGGCGATCCGTCAAGCAGTTGCCGCGTTTCTATCGCGGCTTCGATGGTGGGGTAGGATACTATTATTCGGCGAAGGGATCGTAGGGGGGAGAATGAGTTGAGGGGTGTGGGCGTGCTCAGGAGGGTGTGAATGTGCTGGAGGTTCTGGGGGAGAAATGTAGTGAGAGAGTTGAGGTTCTGGGGCAGGGTCAGCTGGGGTGGTGAGGGGAGAGGGGAGAGGGGAGAGGGGAGGGCGGGGCTTACTGTGATGAGAAGTGTGTTTGACGGCGGTGAGGGTGTCATTAATGGAGGAAGAGCGGACAGGTCGAGCGAGAGTGGCGTTTGGGTGCCCTTTGTCATCGATGTCGATATAGGGCTCGAGGATGGAGAGGTAGGCGGAGAAGTGGCTTGAGGTTGCATGGTTGGAGAAGCCTGGGGGGAATTCATGGTTACATAGTATGGGGTTTGGACACTGTAGAGCACTTTGATATTCCTCATAGAATGCGAGGAAGCCTCCGATCTTTGTTATACCGTATTCGCCTCCACGGTGGGCCATGTCTCGTAGTGGCGCAGCAGGCCGAGGACAAATTCTCTTTTTCTTCTCTCTTTTTCTCTTTTTCTCTTTTTCTCTTTTTTTCTTTTTCTCCACATCTTCCGGAGTGCTCCGCCATCGATACTGACTCCAACCATGCTCTCCTTGATCCAATTTCATGTGAGGAGGCCGCGCAATCAGTTGATTCTTCAATCATGGCAGTGCTCAAGACAAGTCAGTGTGAGCGCGCCTGAGGGGCCAAGGAACGTCGCTGCAACGAGGTAGAGAAATCATAGCCCATCATATCGAGTACAGAAATCCGAGACATCCTTCTATCCTTCTATCCTTCTATCCTTCTATACGAGTAGTCTATGTCTTCCTCCCAAATATGCCCCCCAAACGCCTCGCTTGCAATTCGATGGTTGTGGATCACGCCCAGGTGCCTTATCTTTCGCGGCAAACATTCTCATAAGACCGCCGCCAGCTCTGCCTTCGCCGTGTCTTATCCGCCCTTCTGCATTACTCTCTAGGTAGTCCGAGCACTTGTCATGTCCTTCATGATTTATTTGTCTCCCTCCCATATTTTTTCCTCCACTCCCTGACCCCTCTATCCACCTCTGCCCTCGTAACTCCATCCCTGACCAAGCACATCACCACTCCCAGACTCTCCACGTTCCGATTTCGTACCTCATCGTCGAAAAACAAAATCTCGTTGTAAGGCACCCCACTCGCTTTGTGTATTCTGGTGAAGTGCTGTCTATAAGATCATTAATTTATGAAGGAGATAAGAGATCGCGAGATATCTACTTCTTATCACCCGGAAAGATTTGCATATGGTCAAAGTACTCGATCGCACGCTTGTTGCTGGGCTGGACGTGAAGCTGTTTGAGGAGGGTATTGGCGAGGTCTGGAGCGTGGGTACGAGAAGCTGTGCCAAGCAGAAGCGGCCTAGGGAGCGCTTTGGCGGCGGAAAGGATACCGGGAACGTCGCGGTAGAAGGCGAATGACTCGCCCCATCTTCGGATCATGTCATTGTCAGCCATTCTCTCTGCGAAGACGTCTATTATTACCGAGGTTGATTTCGCTTGCATACCGATCCACAGATTTGGCCCCTCCCTCCTTGGCTTTCAACGGCGGCGATACATGTGTATCGACCCAAAACGGCCAGAGTGTGTAATCCAGATCGAATACCATCATCGTAGGAAGGGGGAGCCCATCGCTGAAGGTATCTGGAGCAATGCCTTGCTCAACCAGAACGCTGACGTTGGACGGTTCGACCTCCTGCTGCACTGGCTTTTTGACCATATTCGCAGCCGGGAGTAGAAAAGCGGACAGGATCAGAAACTTGGCTATGAGAGACAAAGGCCTGGATGATCTTCGTGTCGATGTTGGGAAGTGGTCTCTTAGCATGGGATCCTTACATAGGCATGCAATGAAGCGAGGATGCGACGCTGGTGAGGCGGACAAGACTTGAATGCGCAACGAGGAGTTTTTGGTTTTCTTTACCAGGGTTATAGCCCTAAACTACGAAAAGTAGAAAGTACCTTACGTCGGTGACAGAAGTCGTCGTACATTTCCCATCTGATTGTTATCGGAAATGCTAGATAGCTCCACCGCGGAAGACGTGGGACAGAATATTCTAGCTGATGAGTCGTAGATATAGCTTGATTGAAGACACGGATATATTATTGTCGTCGAAGTAATTGGATTGAACAAGTATTGATCACTTATGCAAAATTACGTGTTGGGATTGCTTCGCGTGTGCAACGACTTCTCTCACGCACGAGCCGGTACAGGCTATTTACATCATTTAGTATATGCTATACATCTGTCCCCTCAGTTCCAGCTTGAACAGAAGGATATCCGTCATTTTCCTCCAAGATTAGAGAGAGCCTCAGTCTTGTTCATACACTGAACACTTCCCCATCTTCCAAAACCTTTCTCTACCATCTATCCATTGCCCATCGAGACACCCCATCTTCGTCCATCACCTGAGCCTGCTGTTCAACCCCGTCAAGGTCCACTAAACTGCTACTCACAGTCCTCTTCTTCTCGTGACTGATCTTGTCCATCGCCATAATCCCTCGAGGTGGAGAGAGCCTCAGGCTACGATCGTAAGTATCTAGTGCACCGTGTCCAGGAGGCGGTGTTACGGGGGAATTTTGGCTCGCCGGCGTCTCAGGCAAGACGTCTGAGGGGCTGAAACTCAGGCTGGGAGACGGTTTAGGTGGTGGAATAGATCCCGGGGGGCCTTTTCGATTCAACGGTACCTCGGGAAAGGGATAGGCGTCTTCGAGCCTTAGATCCTCTGCGGAGGCGGAAAAGCCAGAATTTGTTCTACTCGTTTTGACTGCAAACTCTCGTGGTAGAGGCGATGGCGAAGACCTAGATCCATAATTTGAGGATCGGCAAGCTCGTACATCCTCACCCGCGGTCTTTGGCCTCGCCACGATATCCTGAAGCTGCATGGCCGTTTTGAATCCTTTGTCAAAGTCGTCCTGACGAATGCTAGCCCTCTTATCTCGCATGGCCTCGAGGAGCTTTTCTTCTTCCGACGTGACCTTCATGAATTTGCTCCTACGGATAGATTGCTTTGCTCTTATTCTTGCCCTTCGTACATCTATGCTGCTATTAAGAGAGCTCTCCCCGCTATCGACAGTACTTTCGGTACTCCCGGCTTTGTCTTCCATCATCTCGCGCCATCGCACCGAGGAATTCCTTTGGCTGAGCATTGGCTTGTCAGGGATCTTTGGTACGGGCGGAACTCTTTCGGAGCTGTTGGATCTTCTCGAAAGCGGTCTGGTACGTCCGTTGATTATTGAACGTGGCCTGACAGGCTGAGCACGTTGCGCATTACCGACGGAGACCTCATTGTTATAGCTAGCTTTCTCAACACTTGCTCGAATGCGATGGCGTCGATATGGTGCGTCGGAGTTGCTTTCCATTTCGTCTTCGGAAGATGAGAGCTCAAGGAAACTGACCGATTGTAGATCCATCCCTCGGGTGGGTCCTTTGCTGCCAATTGTCGGTTCCCTACTCGTACCTTCGGGACTTCCAGGAGTGCTCCCGGGAGTGCTCATGCCCTCTGAAGCTTGCGATGACGACCTGCTGTAAAGACTATGTGTAGGAGGCGAATTGAACCGAAGGGTCGGTTTTCGATTTGAGAGTGTGATCGGTTCATTCTTGCTGCTGAAAGAGCTTTGACTCTCCCAGATCCGGGGAGACGGGGCTCCCTGTGTCATGACCTCCTGAATACTCAGGGGAGGCTCATGTGGCTTGAGTATCCGATACTTCGAGACCTCAGTATCTTGATGATCGTCCGATGGAGTTCTCTCGTCCTCCAGCCCGTCAAACCAATTTTGCATCGCCGGTTTTGGCCTTTTCACATTGAGTTTGATAGATGGTAGACTATTCTCGAAGCCTTCGTGGCGCTGCTGGTCTTCGATGGAAGTGGGCGGGGGCATTTGGGTTTTTACCTTTGCCCACCACCTTGGCCGGCTGAAGGTTAGTTTTTGATGGCTCTGCGGAGCCAGAGGCTTAGGTAATGCCGTATTTATAAGCGCTGGTGGCGGAGAAACTGCATGAAAAGCTCGGTGGGCATTTGGGTATAGCGTTGGCGGGTCCATGACCGACGGTCTCCTCCTTGGGATGCTATTGATTCTTTTGACCGAGTTACAAGACAATTTGGAAGTCCCAGAAATTTTAGTATCCGTTGATATACTGCGTGAATGTAATCCATCAAGTTCGGTAGATTTGACAGCTCCTGCCGTATTAAGGCTTAATGGACTAGATATTGGCGGGTACCCTTTCCTCAATGCCATATCCCGCGCCGAAGATGCAGATGTCTGTTGTGATATCGACAGTGGTGACTTCTTTGAATCATAGTGAGACGGCAAGGTTGAGAATGACTTGGCGCGGTGGGCTCGCGGGCTGGAGGCATTGCTGCGAGTATCCGCGTTTGTAGATCCAAGCATGAAATGTTCCCCCAGCAAGGGTGAGGATCCTTGCCTACCTTTATTCTGGGCCAACTGGGATATCATTTCACTAGGGGTGTGCATGCCTGGAAACGGAAATTCATCCGGAGTCTTGACCGATTCGGCATCAACGTCGGACAGAGTGACGCTCATGAAGCTGGGATATTTTCGCAATTGCTTCTTCGCCTTTCTCGACTGCTTCTTCTTCAACTCCGGACTGTCCGCGTCCAAGGCTCCCAGCACTTTCTCGGCCTTTGCACCTGGATGGGATAGAGGGGAGTCATCGATGTTGCGTTGATTTGAGTATTGTGAACCAGGTGTCGTATGAGTGGAGGCACTTGGCCTTCGGGGCAAGGGAAATGACATCTTGAATGAACGAGGCATTGCGGTTGGAAGCCCTAGGGCGCCAGCTCAAGACTTGGTGGGATGGGAGGAGGCGTTGTTGGGCCAGGTAGAAGAGTAAGTCGTATGTAAAATGGTAATTTCAATGGCAAACCACTGCATTCTTTGGGTGTGGCTTTGAGTCCCTGGCGTTGGCGAAGCTTGTTCGTCCAATCGTGAGCTGATGAGAATCGGCTCTTTGCCTCTATGGTAAGGATGTCTTGCGTCTCCGTACGTCAGGGTTCATTCATTGCCATTGTTATCGTAACCAAGAAGAGACTTGATGCTAGAGGAACAGGTGAAGAAGTTGAAGAAGTTGAAGTTGAAGAAGAAGAAGAAGAAGAAGAAGAAGGAAGGTAGCTGCGAGCTTGAGGGCGGAGCTGTGAGTATCTCCTTCTCGGGTAGGTGTGAGGGCCCATTCCTGAAGCTGAACTTGAACTTTTAACGTTCAACTTTCAACTTTTGTGGACAGACATGACATGACATGGGGAGGGGCCAATGGGGGGGCCAAAGGGGGCAGGGGCACAGACCAGAACTTGGCTGCCGAGACTTGCATTGAGTTATGAGTAATTGTAATAACTCATAAATCAAATTAATTGGCAAATGCACACTTACACTGAATGGGGCCTCTCAGGGCGTCAGGACCCGAAGATCCCGCTTGGACCTAATCCCAGCTTGTGCTGCTCGTACTAAAGTAAGTACCTACGGACCTACGGTAACCTGCCTTACCTTAGTGGTCTGAATTACTTTACAGTAAATACCCCGTACTCGGTCTAGTCACAAACTCGACAAAGTACCTTAATTTTCATTTTCTCCCCTTTGTGTGATAAAAGTAAGGTACTTCGTAATCTTACAAGTTATGAGGTACTGGTACTCTAGAACAGAAAACAGACGGCAAAGCTCGCAACCCAAAGGCTGTCTTTCTTGACTTTTGCATTGTGAGCAACTACAGAGCTGGTTGGGTGGAATTGGAGGACATGGCGCTTGCCACAAAGGCACTTCCTGAACCTCTCAATTAAGAGACGCCACCTGGGCTTGCCACCACAACTGTGAGAAAAGGAAGAGGGCTATTCACCCCGGCATCGATGAATGCCACCAAACTTTGGGCCCAATCCATTCACACCACCCTCCATATCTCCCGAGCTCGTGGAGACGAAGCGTAAATAGGACACAACGGCCACGAGGCCTTCAAGTGGAGACCAAGTGAGTCCAAGCAGGGTAACGGCTCGCATACGATACAATATTCGGATCGCCAATTCAAATCTTGCAATATCTCCAACGCCTAGCCAAAGCCTGCGTATCGAAAGGGAGGATCGGCGACTGGCAACATGTCCCAATGTAAATTGTGCACAAGTCACCCCTGCGGCACATCATTAACAGGTCAATCAGCGCCTTACTTGTTGAAACTGGAATATCTGAAGCATTGACATTCCAATTTGGTCGTGTGGTGGACTTCAATCAAGCCGCAGTGATGGCTCAAAGGGCAGTGTGGATCATGAGCAACTCTCTTGACAGGTGCCGTGGTTCTATATGCTGTGTTTAATATGCTGTAAATGCAAAGGCGGCCTTATATCAAGGTCATGCAACAGCCAGAAATTTGGAACCATCTCAAAGCACTGGCAAATCAAGCGTGAAATGGTATAGCTCAGCCGTGCAACGTTACATAAGAGACCCTATTCTTTGTGACCTTCAGGTTTTTATACGTTTGCGTCGAGGGTTCTCATCTTCGGTATCTGTAATCGCTCGTGTGGTATTCTCTTGAAGCTCATACTAGATAGTAAGTGCTTGCAATAATTCGTGCTATGGCAGCGGTAGCGGGAGCGTAGGGAGGTACTTACGAAACCGCTGATGCACGTGAGAGGGTTATAGTAGAGTTGGCTCCTGAACATTAATTGCTGAGGCGTGATCACTGGAGATAACTGCGTCGTTCCAGAAGCGAGGTAACCGCCTTCATCCAGTCGCTTGATCAATCCCCTGGTCGTCTTCCCATTAAAGTCTAAAGTTTGTTAGCATTCTGCCCAGTCCAAGAAACAGTTATCACTAACTTAGCTCCTGAGCAAATTCCTCGGGTGACGAAGGGGTTTTTTCGTACAGGATCCATAGTGCTCGCCTGAAAATTGCGTAGCTCTTCATGTCTTCCAACTTGGATCCGTGCGTATCTTCAAGAAGACATTTATAGCAATAATGCTCGTGTGCGTGCGTCTCTAGAGCGAACCCATAGCAATGATAATGTTGCAACTTGTGACAGCAAATGCATTGGAGCTAAATGACAAGATGTCAACATAGCAATTACTAGATGTCATCGGGCCAAGGAAATACCATAGACGATTCCTCCCGGTCGGAAGAGCATTCGCAACGAACCACTCGATCATCCAGAGCGGCAATCCACTGTTGTTTGTCTCTTTTTACGGCCATCTCCATATCTTTTCCTGCCCGCAGCTTCCAGTTCCACGTAAGTGCTGGCGGGTCATGTGCGTCCATAACTTGAGTTGGCAAAAGACTATCACCACTCAACGTATCGTGTATCTGATAGACATGAAATTAGCCGGAAACAAGCCCCCAAATAAGATAGGATCTGTGCTGACCCCGACGCTCTCTCTCAACTTATCGCCAAGAGGCCCTTGGCTTATACTCTGTCCTTTTGCTCTCATTGATCTGTCAAGACCTTCGGCACCATCATGTAATGATGCCCGCCCGGTCGCGTCTCCCTGTTCATCTGCTCGTGTGAAGCCCCCTCTAAGACTCTTTGTCATTTGGGCGCTCATTGACCCAGCACCATTGATATTTGGGCGCATTTCGAGGTCGGGCTTGAGGGCTCTTGAGACAAATTTGGTGTACTCCATATTTTGGGCAAGCACTGGCCGATCGTCGAGGTCTTTCGTGGTATCGGCACGAGCCATGAAACCTATGTCCAAGCGCATGCTAAGCTAATAAGTGAGACTCCTAGGAATTCGATGCTCAAGGCATGGTACCTATGAACACCTGAATCAATTGACCCTAACCTTCGCGGCTTCATATACCATAACCCATTTTCGATGACTGCCATATTGGTGTCCGCACAGGTATGAAACCCCGGTGGTCGATGGTGCCGAGGAGCATAGGGTGAATGAAAGAGGTGACACATCAAGTATCGTTCTCCTTCACAGATTGCATTAGTACACATGACCCTGGCACTTTCCCAGAGGCAACATACTGGGAAGAGTGGGGAGCTGCTGCTGGTATTTGTTGAGCTGGTCGATCACATTTACCATGCGAGATCTGACGTTTCTAGTTGTGATCATGCCACTGTCACGACCTGGAGCCATTAACCCTACAAGCCGTCGCTCACCATCCTTTCCATCATGGTATTGAAAAGAGAATGTATATAGCTCCAGGATTTCCGAAGGTCTAGACTTGTCCGCATATATGCTGAATTGAAAACCATCCAAAGAGCGATCGAGAAGACCCTCGAATATTTCATCCTGTGCGAGGAATCAGTATCTTGCCAAGTATGTGACGGCTCATGATCACCTACCAGCCATACTAGCAGTTTGTCAACGGCGTTGATCTTGCCTGGGGCTAAGACCATGAAAGGTTGATCTCGTTGTGCCAGCGCAGTTGCAAAGTGTGCCATTTCATTATTGCTGCTGTTCATGTGTGAGCCACCGTCCGCTTGCTCGTAAGATTGATGTGCGTCTGTAAGGACCAATGAGGGTAACCACATCTCGAAACATGATTTCGGAAAGAGAGATCTGTGAATGGAGTCAGCTCACGGGCTGCAAAGTCTTGCAGTACACACGACGTACCGTTGGTAAGCAATGTTGGCCACCTTATGTCCAACAAAGAGGTTAGCGAGCGGTCTTTTGATTCCAAGACTATGCATTTATACCAAAATTTGAATAAGTCCAGTCACCATGGCATAGCTTTGCTTCTCTTCGACGACCTGATCTTCCTTTTGAAGCGAGATGGCTTCTGGCATCGCAGGTGAAGTGTCTTCCTGATGCACACAGTGAACAGTCTTCAGCTTGGGAGCTCTGTGCCTTTGTGTTTGAGCCATTTCAAGAGACGAGCAATTTTGGGGTTGATGGTTGACAATGGTGGAAGAATGTTGGCAGGAAGGGCATGTTCAACTCAACCATCAGTGATGGACACTTTCACCCAATCTATACAGTCCCTTGAGGCCTGAGCAGTGACTAGATTATCTAGGATTGAGACGCGTTGAAGTTGTAAAAGCAAAACAGCACTATCAGTATTCTATTCCGTTCCGATGATACGATACAATTGTCACAGTAGGATAGGTAAATATAAAGACGGCATAAGTTGAGATGAAAGAAATTGGAGGGCACCACTCAAAATCGCTAGGGCTTAAAGACAGGAACAAGTTCGATTACGCTTGTGGACCAATCCTGGATGGCAGAGATGATGACTTTGGACTGTTGTTCGAGAGCAATTGATCTCGAGAATCCCAAATCTTCGCAAAAATACCGTTACCATCTCGGATGTCAGTATGTGTGTTAAGAAGTCTTTCCTTGAAACTGCCAAGCCACGGATAATCTATCTCTATAGAAATGTCATTAGACCTCTGCTAAATCGTCCTCCAACCCTTTTCCTCGACACTCATTTTGCACCTTACACCCTTCTTTGACTTTCACCGCAGTTACAGCACTTCTTTGCATACGTGATTCAAGCTGTCCACAGTCCATAACGGAATCCATATTTTGATCCGGCTCAACACATGGCTTCAAAAGCCACCCACGGCCAGCAGCCGTTGTGCAATATTCCAGAATCAAGCCTTCACCTGTCCACAATGTAAGTAGTGTGGCATGACTTCTTCTGGTACTTGCAGCTGAGGTTTCCATGGATGCTGTGCACCTGAGGCTTTATCAATGGGAATTCGCTGACCAAGGAACCAGGAAGTCGCCTATGTCTTTAGCACAGCTTCCCTTGCACTCACACTGACGCTGACAAATCCAATAGGCTAGCACCAGCTTCGGATTACTCCAAACAAGGAGACACACCCTCGGCGCGGCTCTCCAAATTGGGCTGCGGGCCATATCGGCCTCAACAACACATGCCGAGCTGGACCTTCGCCAATAGAGATCCAGATGCCGAGCAGCTTTTTTTGCGTAAGCCGAAATACCTCGAAAAAGGTGATCCATT
Source organism: Alectoria sarmentosa (assembly GCA_009733775.1). Classification (NCBI taxonomy): domain Eukaryota; kingdom Fungi; phylum Ascomycota; class Lecanoromycetes; order Lecanorales; family Parmeliaceae; genus Alectoria; species Alectoria sarmentosa. The sequence continues at coordinate 63,206 of WOGZ01000140.1, forward strand.
GCAAGATGAGGAGACACTCCTGCAGGGTCTGCCAATCGTCGAGCCAGGATACGAGGCTTTCAACACAATTAGGAAGGTACCAAGCGATCAGGCTCTCATGCCGTTGAGATGGGGCAGCAGTCGCAGGGCATCTGGTCGCTCCAAAAGCGGACTGCAAGTACGTCTAATTTCGGAGCAGAGTCTTCCTAATCCGAACCTCAATGAAAGTCGTGAGACATATTTCGAGATTATTATACTCACGCGCCTTTTTTGGTGACTCCTTTTCCATCTTAAAGGAGAGTAACTGACTCCGAAAATTTGAAGATCCTAGTACCGAGTAGCAACGCGTCATTCAATTTTGGGGGAGCTGTCACCGGAAAATCCATCATCTACGCATACACCTCGTCTTCTTCCTCATCGAGCGGGAGAACAACAAGCAGCTTCGGTGCTGTCGGGGACCATCTTGCTTCGACTAGATCCGCCATTTTGCCGGAGAACTTGGTGGCGAAGGGAGATCGGAACCCATCCACCAAACTAGAACGTGCAATTATGAGTGCCAATAGTCGTACTCGGCCCACTCTGACGGATCTAGTCCTCAACTCAACGCCTGATGAAGAGCCGTACCAGCTACTGGCTCTGGGTCAGGTTGGACCGTGGAAACAGCCCTTCACACCACAGCTTGTCAAGCCCTCAAATCTTAGTACTCTAATCCAACGGCGACGATCCCTCTCCGACTTGAAAGAAGCCCCACATGCTCGACAATCTTCAGTGGGCGCAGAGTCGGGATCTCCAAAGGCCCACGTACCAGCAACCAGGAAGGTATCGGGACCAGATAATATTCAACCCGTCAGGGAGAATAGCTTCGTTCACTCGGCTAATGGTAGCTCCGTTGACATAAAAAATCCACCAGTATGGTCACGCAAAGGTCTTCCATTTGAAATGAACCATCTAGCAGGGAGTGGGCTGCGCGTTCATCTGACACCGCAAGAGTATAGTCTTGATCCTGAGACTTTCTCTCTGCCCTTTGGAGTAGGTCACAGTTCCTGTTGAGACACCTGTCACTAACGCGTTGGCAGTCGAAAGTGTTCATCATGAAATCGACCAATGTCTATAATCTACGGGCTTCAGTGAAACACGAAGTCTGGTCTTCAACGAAAGGTGCAAACAGAGTGCTTCAAACTGCTTGGGATAACAGGAAGCCGGGGGAAAAGATTATGTTCATCTTTTCCATCACCCACAGGTATGTTGTGTCTCCATTGTTGAAGAGAACTTCGCTGATCATTCAAGCAGCCACCGTTTCGGGGGAAAGTACTGTGGTCTGGCGGAAATGTCGGGACCATTCGATCCAGAAAGGGAAGTCGATTGTTGGACAGAGGGACTTCAAGGCAATGAAGGAGTGATTCCAACGCGATGGATCGTTGCCAAAGATGTTGAATTCTCCCTTTTCGACGACTTGACTTACAACGACAAGCGTGTAACCCAGCTGAGACATGCCGTAAGTGATCTTGTCCAGAATTCCCTTTTTCATCCTATTTGGGGGGTTTCCGCCCTTTGAGACACGTCTTCTGACTCTTGAACCATCCTTGGAAAAGAAACACTAACTTCGAAATCGTTCAGAATACGTAAGAAGGAACCTCACCTGTCGGATGGGCTGTGCTCACAAATTCCTTTATTAGGGTTCCTGGCGAAGCAGGTCGTACGTATTTTCGGAGTCCATGTTTCCTCTTTTGGACCAAATCTTGAGTACTGGGGCATGTCTTAGGAGCTTCTACTCCATAGACATGTTCCAAAGCTCAGTGTACTCTCTCCAATAAGTAATACTGACTCCGAAATCATGATCTAGGCGAACTTGTGCAGAGATACTTTGAAGCTGAGCATTCAGCGACCGCAATCCTCCATCCGAGGACCGAGCTTGCACCTTCTACTCCAGATAAAAGAGGTAGGCGATCAAACCCCCAGAGCGCTTCCAACTCCCGCAGACATGTTCCTCGGGGATTGCCGCTACGCCCAACAGCACCAACTCAGAACTTTTACCCGCCAAACTCTGGGTATGCTCCTTCGAACAACAGACTTCCGCCTGCTCGATTCCCTCATGGCACCTTCACGAAGAGTAGGGGTGATTTGGTCACTTACCCAATGTATGGGCACGGTCCTTTTCCGTTTGGTTATTGAAACTGAGTGGATGATGCGAGGAGTGTTGTGGAGGAAGCTATGATATGGTTGCCTCTCGATATTGAGCTGAAGCATGTACTGGCTCCTAGGTAAATGTCAAGCCTGAGGAAGGAAGTTCAAAGCTGGTTGGTAGTGAAGAGGATCGAAACATTGTGCAAGATGAATTTTTACGAGGTCAACAAGTGTCTAGGCTTTAGAAAGGCACGACCGGCTTGATGTAACAATGTAACAATATCAGCGAATTCAGAATTAAACATGCATTAATCTTTGGCAATTTGACATGTGACAGTATCAATAGTCTTCAGGAAAGGTAGGACAAATGGAGTACCGTAGTGCTCCTGACTTTGGCTTACTAGCACCCAGGTAGGTACGGTACTTAGCTTACCTAAGGTACCTTACCTTACGTGCTTACCTTACTCTAGGGTCGTTGCCCTAGTTTAAAGAGGCGTAGCGCTCGAGTTTCCGTCACCGCCCCTCTCAGCAAGCATCATATCTAACGATTTATCTGCCAACAGCTCTAATTTCCAAACTGAAGCTTTCTTTTCAGCTCCCATCCTCTCTCTCTTTCTCTTCCTCTTCCTCTTTCTCTTCCTGCCTTTCTCATCTCCCTGCTACATGCTTGCCAAGGGGCCAACAACCGGCAATTCCGATGCTGTGACTCTCTGACCTGCCTCTCCCCTCGCAAAACGCCACTGTTCTCGGCCCAAGCCTCTTCACGAATTACCCTTAACCGGCAGGCGCGAGTAGACCACTTTCCTAACTTTCCTAATCTTTCCTGCATATGCGACTTCCCCACCTGGATTCTGTCCACCGCACCACTCTGGCACTTCACCTACACGCTTTGGACCCTCGGAGTCATATTCATATCATCCACGAATTATTCAATATGACAGAAACACGGTAGCTTCCCCTACAAGACTGTTCGAACACAACGCGCTCTCGCTCGTGTCATCTTCGTGTCTTACCGTCTCTTCTCCCGTCAGGACGGCTCGAAGCTCATCCTCCCATCATGAATCCTCCCTCTCGCGGTCTTGATCCCGTCCTTACAACGCAGTCTTTGGCTGCTTCCCCGATCATGTCGACCGGCCAAACAAAGCAGCCACTAGAGGGTATACGCTCAGGAGATGTTTTGGGACAATTCTCCTATGCCCCAGCTACTCAAACTACAGTCGTCACGACTACAACAACAACTACCACAAATTTCCCACCTATTATGATGAAGGCCCCGCAGCATCTATATGACTTGGATCCAAAGCTGTATCCCTTGGCTTCTTCACCGACACCGACATCCATTAAAAAGCTGTGCTTTGATGTGGATGGGACACCAACACTATTCCAGGAAGCGGATGACACGCTTGAAACTTTAGAGAAGGTTTGTGAACCCATTAGGTATAGTTTTGATTAGGTGACAGAATCTTCTAGCTAATAGTGTGTCCATTCACAGCTCAAGCACCAGCAAAGGGCCTTAATAGCGTCCCACGGTGCCCTACGCTCCGTTGCAAAATCTGACCCTGCTTTTGAGAGACCCAGACCCGAAGACTTCCGGATGGGAAACTCAGATGCGTTATCGCGACAGCAAGTGCCCAGCACTGCTTCGAGTAGTAGGCGGAAGCGATCGGCTTCACCAGTCTCCATTTCAGAAGCCGTTACGCTGGCTGGCGGGCAAGACTCCCGCAAGAGAAGACTGGTGTCAGGAGGAAAACAAAGCTCAAGCCTGGGTAATGCTGAATTTTCATCACGGAAAGCTTCGCAGTCAAAATTGCAGATCGTTCAGACCTCGACACCAATCACCCCGCTTATTAATAGGAGCGACACTGTCCACAATGCAATACCTCCAGTGTGGCGGTCGGAAGGAATGGAGGAGCATGATATCGAGGATCCGGCATCAAGCACTTTCGATGCATCTGCAGCAAACGAAGATGACCCTCAAATCTTGAGTCCCAGGTCAGAAACCACGAGAAGAGCAACATCTCGCGAGGACGATGTTGTCAATCATGAAAACGACATGATTGAAGATTCAGAAGTCCAATCGGCGTGGCGAGATCTAGGCATCGGATCCGCCATGACTCCCCGTATGGAAAACGACGAAGATGAGACATTTCCACAATTCCGACAGCCAGATCGTCCGAGGCCAAGTATACTCGATACGACGGCCGCACAGGATGTCAGCCTACCGAGTCCAAGTCTGTCTCCAGTCACCGCGGCGGCGAACATGCAGAGTCGTAGAGGGTATTTTGAGCAACCAATTCTGGGACGTACAAATGCCAATGGAAGTTTTCAATCTCTACTCTCTCAGAGTCACAATAGCACGGGATCAAGCATTTACGACGAAATTTTGCACAACTCCCACAATGGAGAGACACCGGAATCAGCAGCCAGGGAAGTCGCCCCCGTAAACGTCCAAATTTCCTCACGGTCTCTCATGAACCTGCCGTCGATGGTCGACACTTTCGAAGCCATGCCCGAGGAAATGAAGAGCTATCTCATGTATCAATTCTTACGTCGTTGCTCAAAGCCAGTACTTCATTTTCTCGCCGACGTGGTCAACCCGGCGCTCAAGTGCGATTTCCTCAGGCTTCTTCCTGTAGAGCTCTGTCTCAACGTGATCGGTAACCTTGATGCAAAGACGCTTTGTTGTGCCGCTCAAGTTTCGAAGAGATGGAGGCAGCTTATTGATTCTTCCGAGAAGATATGGAAGCGCCTTTTTGATGCTGATAACTACACTTTACCAGAAGGCGAGCTCCCAAGGGCGATCCGCGAGGGATGGGGCTGGCAATCCGAGTCTCAGACAGAAGACCATGAAAAGGATCTTAGTGCTTTTTCGACGAACCCATCGGATACGGATTTGTCGGTCTCGCCACGCATGTACCGTGAACATTCAAGGACTAGTCCATTTGCAGTCTCACAGAGCGGTTCTGCGACTCCACAGACCAAAAAGCAAAAGCGAAAAGCGAAGTCGAAGTCTAAGCCAACTAGCCGCAAACACCAGAAGAGGATTCATTCGGCCTCGATCGATTCAATAGATCTCGAAGACGAAGCTTTACTGGACATGGCATCGGCAGATGGTCCATACGCAGCTGCCAATGCGGCCGCTGCTGCAGTCCCATATCCTCGTATAGGGCTACCAAGTCTTAAGAATTTGCATCTGTTCAAGTCGATTTACATGAGGCATCACATCATTCGCCGAACTTGGATGCAAGACGAAGTCACACCTCGCCACATAGCCTTCAGAGCTCATCAACGGCATGTGGTAACATGCTTGCAATTCGACGCAGACAAAATACTCACAGGCAGTGATGATTCTAATATCAACGTTTATGATACAAAGACTGGGGCCCTCCGAGCCAAACTTGAAGGACACGAAGGAGGCGTTTGGGCATTGCAATACGAAGGTAATATCCTGGTTTCCGGTTCAACCGACCGGACTGTCCGAGTGTGGGATATCGAGAAGGGCAAATGCACGCAAGTGTTCCAAGGGCACACCTCTACAGTACGATGCTTGCAAATCCTGATGCCCACGCCCGTCGAAGGCAAGAGCCGAGATCAAATGATGCCAAAACAGCCACTCATCATTACTGGCTCTCGAGATTCAAACCTTCGAGTATGGAAATTGCCTAAATCTGGGGATGCTCCACTCTTCCAAATAGGACCTGCACCAGACGAAAATGCTGACTGCAAATATTTCGTCCGTACACTCGCTGGTCACCATCATTCGGTTCGTGCAATTGCCGCTTACGCTGATACTCTCGTCAGTGGAAGCTATGACTGCAGTGTACGAGTGTGGAAAATCTCAACGGGTGAAACCCTCCACCGTCTACAAGGGCATACTCAGAAGGTGTATAGCGTCGTCCTAGACAATAAACGAAAGCGCTGCATCAGTGGCTCGATGGACAACCTAGTCAAGGTGTGGTCGCTCGAAACTGGGACCGTGTTGTTCAACCTCGAAGGCCATTCATCGCTGGTTGGTCTTCTGGATTTGCAACAGGATCGTCTTGTCTCTGCCGCAGCTGACTCGACTCTGCGAATATGGGACCCAGAAAACGGCCATTGCAGGAGCACGTTGAGTGCACACACTGGCGCGATCACTTGCTTTCAACACGACGGTCAGAAAGTCATTTCCGGGTCAGATAGAACTCTGAAGATGTGGAACGTCGCAACTGGCGAATTCGTCAAAGATTTGTTGACCGATCTAAGCGGAGTATGGCAAGTCAAGTTCAATGAGCGAAGATGCGTTGCTGCGGTCCAGCGTAACAATTTGACTTACATCGAGGTAATATATCCGATCGGCGTGCGTTCAATCAATTGCTTAAAGATTCATTTAGGTATTAGACTTTGGCGCCTCTAGGGACGGTATTCCAGGACACAAGCGAGGCCGCCGCATTGTCGTCAATAAGGACGGGCAAGAAGTTCCTGACCCTCACGACAACTCCGCCGACGCCGATATCATTGTGGAAGACTAATCTACATCATTCTGCGCTACCCGTCATCCTTTTCAAAAACGACTGCATCTCTTACGAGCTCCAGGCGCACACAGAAATGGCCGCAGCCGTGTCGCTGAACGATTTTGTTTATTTTCCTAAACAGCATGGCTTATGTCCCAAAAGATACCCGAAATGCTTTACGCGATATAGATACGTTACGAATAGCAGTCCCACTAGAAGAGCATAGCGATACCAAGCACAGCAAGCATAGTAAGAATAGCAAGCATAGTTTAGCCAAAAAACGTCCGAGTACTCGTTCTCATCTCCTGTCCACCATTTCCTAACACGTTCGCCTCAATCGCTGGAGGTCGACTCACGAGCACCTACTTCCGTGCGATAATTTGGGAAGAAATAGTACTTCCCAAGAGACCACTCGAAGTGTTGCGTTGATGAATGAGTGCTTGTGTTGCTATCTCTGCTGTTGTCTTTAATCTGGGACTTTTATTGACAGTTGATTACAGCTATCCACAGCCACCATCACCAATCATCAGTAGGCAAATTGGAGGGCCGTTTATGGATCTGTAATGCGGGGAACCTGTTGTCTTCTGTGATGCTCATAGCAACCTCTCTTCTCAACACTGTTTCTCAAATCAGCTCTGCGCTATTGTCGAGAAATTATACATATACACCTTGCACGCGACAAGTGGGTTAGCCCGGTACAAAATCCAGGAAATTTGTATTCTACGTCTCCTTGGAAAGCTCGCGACTTACTTCGCTCCACTGTTTTCTCCTTTGGCAGTATTCCTTTTGCGAGAGAGCTGTTCAATTCTGCATTTTCATTTTGCTTGCCTAAGATCTACGATCATTGTCAGGAAGAGCTTCTACCTTCTCTTGACACGGCCTTTACTTCATACTCATAGCTTTCAATCGATCAATCCTTTTCGTTCAACACCCTCTTCCAGACCATTCTCATCTCATAACACTTCTCGCTACTTCCGGCCCATACCATTCTCACCTTCACAATCCTTATCACCCTGGAGCAATGTCTAGCCACTCACCCCTCCCTTCGTTGGAGCAAGGCGGATCTCTCATCCATACTGTCAACATGGCTCCGCTCTCTCTTCTTCTCGGTAGTCCCAACCCTTTTGTTCTTCGCCTTTCCTTTTCTCTCCAACCCAAACGATTGAGCTTGGTTTCTAACCCACTTGCAGCCTCGATGGATCCAGCACCTAAAGCCAATCCACAGGCCAAACTCGTCACCGAGTGCTTCGAGGCATGTCCTGCACTCGAGATCCCAGCTCTGAAAAGGTCATCTACCAAGCCTCCAGATTTGAAGTCGGTGAAAAGGTCGGAGTGTGGTGGCGTTGAGGAGCCAAAAGTCGACGAGAAGGAGTATCATTGTCGAGAAGGCAACGTCGCTGTTGTCTTGTTTGATGAACGCTGGGGAGAGGGCAATGTATGCCTTTGGGGGTGGTTGCCAAGCTTGGCTGGTCACGATGGGAATATCATTGCTCAAGGCAAGCAGACATCTGTTATCGCGGGCGTGAGCAGATTGGACTTGGTTGGAGGCTGCATATTACCGAGCTTGAAGGAGCTGGGTCTTGATGTGTATCTTGAGAAGCGGTTATTAGAATGAATCTTGGAGTGAGATTATCTGCACGCGCTTTTGGATGAGGATGGTCATTTAAAAATTGCAAAGGATTGAAACGGTCGTACTTCAACGGAAAGATATCCAAAAAGGGCGCGTCTGCACGTCTGACAGGCCTTCATTTGGCTTGATGATGTGAGGAACCAGGAATTAAACAAGGGTATAACATTGAACAATGACTACCTGTGGAAGCTCTTGCAAGAAGTTATGGAATAAGGTCGTTCGGCGGCCCCAAATTTGGAGATCAGACCATGTCAACTGGTTGTTACACTGAAAAGTGCGGTTCAATTGCTGCGAAGTATATCCATGAGGTCCTCTATCATGAGTGTTAGGGTTCGTTTGCTAAAGAATTCCTAGACAAGACCCAGTGGAGTTACTGATGCGAGGATGATGAAGATTCCATTTCTGAAATTCCGGGGGATCAGACTCGAAAATACTCAGTGATTTAGGATCGTCGGGTTTCGAGAATGGAGTCTGGGAGGACAGTATTCCCAATGAGAACACCATCATTTGGTATGTCGGTCAACACCTCTGACGGCAAGAGCTTCCTCTTCTCTTCACCGAGGCCTGTGGCTGCAAGCACTGCCCACTGGACATTGTTGATACCGAGCTTTTTCCCTTCGAGTGATACCTCAGCACTGCATGTCACGATCTCACCGAGAGCTTCAGGGCCGTCTCCGTTTCCAGGTTGTATCTTGCCCTTCAATTGTTCACAAATGAGATCCAACTCTGAAGAATTCCGTTCCACGCGGGCGATCGATGGGCGGGACTTTCGAAACAGTAAACGGTCAACTTTGGACAGTATGATCTGATGAGAGATTGCGTTCTGACGGAACAACGAAAGTATTTCTTCATCTGAGCGTTTGAGGCCATGTAACGCATCAACCAGCAAGAAGGCTCGCCGCAATCTACACATTATCAGCTAATCGCAATATGCTTCCCGCGGTCTACAGCCTTTGCTTACTGCTTCCTCCCGATAAGATATTTCATGATTTCTGGTCCCCACTCTTCTCGACTGCCCTTTCCATAGCCTGGCATGTCTAACACTGCCATTTTGCCTGGACTGCCATGCCCGTCTTCACCTCCAACTGCGAAGAAGTTCATAGATCTCGTTCTTCCTGGCTTGCTGCTCGTATGACATATCTTCTGTCCCATCAATGCATTGAGGAGGCTGGATTTCCCTACATTGGACCTCCCGAGGAAAGCGACCTCAGGTATTGCACTATTGTTTACTGTCCGGAATCTTGTTGCGGAGAAAAGCAGTTTTGGAGGCGCCGCGCCGAAGAACTTCTCAGCTCGCCGGAGCTGGGTAGCTGTTGGCGGAGGTGTGTCCCAGTAATACGCAAGCTCGCGGGTCGGGCATTCCGCCGAGCCATTGTGAGAGGAAACTGTGGCCGTACAGCGTACATCCAGCTTCCGAAAGACATCAGGTACACGCTTGCTGCAAGATGAAGTCCTCCAACAGGCTGTTGATGACATAGGATTAAGTGCGCTGGGAGGAGGGAATGTGCTGCAGCTTGAAACCAAACCCGCTTGGTCCACCAAAACTGTAGGGCTGAGCTAGCGGGCTTTCTCCCTCACCCAGTCTTCCAGAGCTTTCCACCTCCCGAACTTTTGCATTACTTTCTCACTGCAACACAACTTTCCTGGTGCTCCTCGTGGTCTGTCGAGAGCAGCCAAAATAATTACTTGTGAGGAAAGATTTCGCCCATCAAGTCAGTATGCCATACACTTTCTTCACGTTGGGTCGTCCAGTCCAAGATGATACATTCAGCTGGCACCAGTCATAAAAGACTTGTACTCTTTTTCTGCTGATTAGCTTTGTTGGAGCTTAGGTCTCCTTTTATCTGATATGTCGCCGTTTTGCTCCTTCAACTGCAAGAACTTGTTCGGGATCTGTAGCTGATCGCACCCCCTAGTTTCCATACTCCCTCCAGCTGAGCTTTGCCCAGCATGGTCCTCCACAACCCGAATAACTGGCATTGGGTCAACAAAGACGTCAGAGAGTGGGCTCGACAGTACCTCGAGAAGTCTCTTCTTGGCACATCTGCTGAATATGGGGATGTCTCTGCCACTATTTCAAAAATACTGAGCATGGATGGGGATGTAGATGTTAGCCAGCGGAAGGGTAAAGTGATCACATTGTTCGACGTGAAGCTACAGATGGAGTACGAAGGTATTGGCGCTTTTCACGAGCAATTGGGGCATATTTTGACAACGTTGCAGGGTCGGCCAAGGATGAAGAGGATGTCAATGGGACCATCACAGTCCCAGAGGTAGCCCACGACACAGAGGAAAATGAGTACGTCGTATGTTCCCTATTTTCCCCTTTGAGATCGTTTCGTCTTCAAAGCTGACCCAATATATCTTTTCAGTTCGACATAGACATTTATTCAGACTCTGGTTCCAAACAGCCTGTCAAGGACTTGGTTCGCTCTAAGATAGTCCCTCAACTTCGCCAAAAATTGTCTCAACTCGGTCCCGCCCTCATCGCTGAACATGGCAAGGACCTTCAGCATGCAACTGGCGCCTCGCCCTCTCTGCAGCCCACGACCATCACCGCTTCCTCGACTGCCTCCCAAGCAAACGCCAAGCCTGATATTCCCAAATCTGCTCTCAAATCTACCACAACCAACATAGCTGGCCATTCCTCTCTGAACACTACGTCGTTGACTTCGAACGAAGAATTCCGTACCACAGCTTCAGAACTCTACAAAACGTTTACCGACCCTACTCGCATCGCCGCTTTTACGCGTGCCCCTCCAAAGCTCTTCGAAGGCGCACACGAGGGGGGCAAGTTCGAACTTTTCGGCGGTAATGTGTCCGGTGAATATATATCTCTTGGAGAACCTACGAAGATCGTTCAAAAATGGCGACTAGGGCAGTGGGTTGAAGGGCATTATTCGACGTTGACGATCGGATTTGATCAGAATGATTCAGATGCAGTGACCATCATGAGGGTACAATGGGATGGGGTGCCTATGGGACAGGAAGAGGTTACGAGGAGAAATTGGGGGGAGTACTATGTCAGGAGTATCAAGACTACGTTCGGGTAAGTTGAGCTACCAGTGTCAAAAGTCCCTCTAGAGATACAAAAAACTGATGTTCGTGTATACAGGTTTGGCACTGTGCTGTAAGAAATGGCCGGTGTGATCCGGGATAGCGATGCTCGTACAGCGCAGAATGCAATGGAGCGACTCGACCAGCAGAAAAGTTTCTCACCCCGTGATAGAACGACTAGGTAGACGACAGATAGCAAATAAACCATGAATTGAGAAAAGCGCAAAGCATTTTAGATGCATGCACCACATGCACTTCTGCCAAAACTTCATATACTATCTTTCGTATCTTCAGTGCATTTGTTGTCTGACTTCCTAGGATCACGACCCACTTTCTCGGATCCTACATTTTCCGTCATTCTTTCAACCTAGAGATCAGAAGAAAGACCACGATACCGAGTGATACTCGCTTACTAGCAACGCCTAAGGGCCATGATTGGCTAAACGCCGACCGCAACGTCGATAGTATTACTGTTCCAGTAGGGAAAAAAAGGGGGCGCCGAGGCGGGATTTTGAAAGTCGAGTAATTCTTCAAGAAATCAAACGTGCGCTCATACTTTTGGTTAAAGAATTCTACAGCTGGTCGAGTAGGGTAGTGGACACACTCCAAATCCTTGTGATCAAGGCTTTCGTTGTCAAGTCATAAAAGTTTGACAGAAAATAGGTTTCGATTATCGCGGGCCCACTGCAACGCGTTCTAGCAATAACAAGAGAGCATCATGCACACGGCTCTTTGAAACGAACATGCAGTTATCAAACACGAGACGTTGGAAGAGCGTAAGCTTGCGAGGATTGATGACCAGCTCGTCGCCATGAATATCTTCATAGGTGTTTTCTCAAAATCCAATCCGAGGCTACGCGCCGTAAATAGGACCTCCACGGCGCTACCGCCTTGGCGTTCTTCACGGGGTTCGTGCAGAACATTGTGCAGATCAGCGCATCTGAGCCAAAGCCAGCCGGCTTTCCCCAACGTTTGGGGTCCGCGCGAGGATAGAATTATGGGGTGCTATGCAGGCAGCTTAGCACTCTGTCACAAAGTTGCAGAAGCTGGGGTCATGTGTTGGCGCGGATGATACCGCTTTGATCTTGGGTTCCACCCACGGACTCAGAGCAGTCAGGAGATGATGGTAGGTACAGTAAAACCGATTAGGATGTTGAAGTTTTTACAGCGGCTGCTAATATTTGTGCGCGGGAAACAATCCCTGAGTCGGTTGGCGATCTTCAGTCTTCGTGCGTCACTCAAAGGGGCTCAATTTTGAGCGATGATCCATTGCTGGCTGATCAGTGAGTGCAAAGGCCAAGCGAAAGGCCAAGCGAGGACGTCGGCAAGTAGCTAGGTTTATTTTTGCATGTGTAGACGAAAGGAGCCGCATCGGTGCCTCGAGTTGATGGGAGCAGTTCGTCCCGGGGAAGTTTGACATTGAAGAGGCAAGAGATCTCGCATCGAAGGTGCTTCTTTAGGAAAGTCTTGGAGCATCTGCCGAGGTTTACGAGGCCAAACCCGAATGAATGGCGGGGATGACTGGCAGGGCGCCACGATAGAGGGGCTCTTCTCCGCAGCAAACCAGCCACAATACGGTCTCAGCCTCAATCTCGGCGGCGACGTCCAATCAAACGCTCCGTCTCGATCCTCCATGCTGGAATTCCAGACTCTTGACTTGTCCCGGATGCACCTCCTACCATCTCCAGCTTAACCTTACCGGACGTTCAGCAGAGATGGCCACTGGGATCTCACAATTTCCGACGCCATGAAATCCAAAGCCATTCAAAGCGTGAACCGCATGGCCATTCTCTCCGGCTACTGGCGGAAGCCAAATGGTGGAGGGGCTCGAATCTTGAAAATGATCACAAGGCCGTCGAATGAAATGCTCAACCACTGGGTCAGCTCAGCTGCCTGCTCCAGATCATCGCCGACAGCTCAGCCGGCAGCCAGTACGATAATCGACAGTGTTTAATATCTTGGTCCTTGGTGGGCCATTTACCCCTTTGCGCACATGGCAAAACCATGGGACACGAGGTCCTGAGTATAAGGTCATGGATGCTTTCCTTCATTCCACTTGACAATTCTCCTTCGATAGACATTGAAAGATCTTCATACCTGGGCAAGACCTTCTCCACTTATAGGCAACTATCTACTGGCTCGTCTTGACGCTTCGGTCATAAGAGTCTGGAACGCGTCTCAACCACCTCCTTGGACGTTGACGAATTGGATAAGAATTTGTCTACTCTGTCGAACCAGTCAAGCCTCATCTTCACACTCGCGGCGCAGACCGCGCAGACCCGCATTTGAACTACTTTAAGAATTGTTTGTCCTACCAGCTCTACATCTCCATCGGACGTTTCAAAAGGGGTGAAGTGGGTGAAACAGGGACAGAGTCATAGCGACGCACGATCTTCCAAAAAGGTATGTGAAAAATGCATGTCTAATTGGCTGTCTCCCAAGGCCGCGCGCTAAGTGAAGCAGAAGCGAAGACAAGGGAGAGCGGGTACCCAATCAACCCCTCGTTTCAAGTGCTGCTTTGCTTGGCACTTGCAGAAGGCCACTCTGCGAACTCAACCTGCACCAGCACCACTGACCGTCAAACAAGGTCGTCCAATTCCTTGCCCTTTCCTTTCCTCCAACCTAGCCACCCGCCGGGAAGGGGAAGGGGGGAGAGAGACCAGGATTACATTCTTATTATTATACTCATTCTTTTCTCAGCCACTTGAATCTTGAGATCATTTTAAACCTCATACAAAGAGCGGGGCACCAAGCATAGGGGGGCCCGCCTTTGCTTCATCTTCACTCTTCACCCCAAGGGCCATCCTCATTACTGCAAATTGTTAAAGAAGCCTCCTCTCCGCTCTCGCTTCTTTTCCAAGCATCAACATCACCACTCTCACTCAATCGGACCCAACTGGCCCCTTCATCTTTTCCTTCTGCCTCGTTCTCACCATTTCCCGGCATCACCCTCAACTGGTTTGAGGTTCGCATTTCCTTGAGGAAAGACGTTGGCCACCATCTACCCTCTATCTATATTTCCTCGACAGCCCACCAGCCAGCCTTACCACGCAGCTCAGCCAGCTGTTTCTGCTTTCAGCCAGTCCTGTTCGCCAGACTTGCTCAATTTGCGTTACCAACTCGCACTAAGACTTTTGGCCCCTGAACATCGCCAGGCACCGCCTGAGGCTCCGATCTAATACGGCAAAACCAACCCACATCCAACTTCTCACACAGTCCACATCCAAGGCGGAGAGCCTCCCACTTAAGCCTCTCCAACGGCTTCACTCCTTCAATTTGCTTAACAGTACTCCGACGACAACAATCTTTTACGCCTTACGAGTTCGACGCTTTAAGAAATCACGAAACGGCCAACTCGAACTTAACAGATTGTCTTTCCGCAGGCCGGGAAACAACACAGACATAATCTTCCACGACTCTTTGAGCACTCTGATTGTCTGCTCCTGCGAGAAGAGGTACCTTCTCTTTCGATCATTCGGTACCCAAGGAGGTAAGCCCGGTGACCCACGACCTTCATTACGACCTGACCGATTATCTGTTGCTCCATTCGGAACTCCCGTGGCCCCCAAACGATAATCCTTAATTCAATTTCGATAATCTGCCCTAAACCATCTTCGGATCCGGCCGACCCCAGATCAGCCCATCCACAATATCTGCCAAGGATTCATCTGGCATACTCGCCAACACAGGCTTTCTCCCTACGACGTCACGCCTCATATTGGTGTTGTCCTAGGGACATACTTCATCCACAGCTTCGCTCTTTTGATCAAAGCTTCAGGACTTCATTATCACCACCATGGCGGCTTTCACATTCTCGCAGAACCAAAAGGCCCTCGACCATTTTGTTATGATGCCAGTAACAACTGCCATGGTTTCATATCTGGCACAGAAGGCGTCCTCAGTCATCCGATGCGAGCATCGGCGTCCTCAGACAGACAAGACACTTCCTCCTACCCCACCTGCAACACCATGTCACGATGCAGAACCATCATCACCCTTACAACCCTCCCTTCCGTCCTTGGAATCATTCATTCAGTCTCTGGTGGACAGATCCCGCGTTCAGGTTCCTACCCTCATGAGCTCTTTGGTCTACCTTTCAAGATTACAACAACGGTTACCTCCAGTCGCCAAAGGAATGCGTTGCACCGTCCACCGCATCTTCCTCGCCTCTCTCATCCTGGCGGCCAAGAACCTGAACGACAGCTCTCCCAAGAATAAACACTGGGCTCGGTATTCGTCGGTAAAAGGCTTCGAAGGCTTCAGCTTCTCGATTACAGAGGTCAACCTTATGGAAAAGCAACTTCTCTTCCTCCTCGACTGGGATCTGCGAATCACAAATGAGGATCTCTTTACCCACTTTGAGCCATTCCTCGCTCCCATCCGCCTTCAACAGGAACAAGCCGAGCTCAAGCGCAGGAAACATGCCCGCGAACACGAGCTGCTCCAACAACAACGAGCATACTACAGCAAACCCCAATCAGCCCGTCCCTATGCTTCCACAACAGCTCTTCCCACACCTCCAGCGTCAGCGGGCGCATACGCTTCTCCAAGCGCTTACAGCTCCTCATCCTACATCTCCGACCTCGAGCGCTTCTCCGCGACATCCACTACATCCATCTCTCCGTCATCCTCTAGACTCCCACCGCGGCGCCCGATCCGTCAAGCCCGCTCCATTTCCCCTCCTGGAGCGGACAATGTCCCAGCCCTCAGTCGTCCTGGCACTGCTACGGACAATTACAGCGTCTCATCCCGCTCTGCCTCGTCTTCTCCACCATCAACAACACATGGTACGCCTGCTTCCACCATTTCTTCATACGTGGATGACAATTATGTGCCAATTATTGGCAAGGATGATGGCTATGGTGGGGAGTACAAGCTCAGGCCGATGCTGGGAAATCATCAGCTGAGCAGCTACGGTGTGGAGGAGAAGCCTGCCAAGAAGATGAGAACGGGGATGATGGGCGGAAACATCATCTCACGTTTCCTGAACTCGACCCAGCCATACCGAGTCCGGGTTTGAGAAGAAGCGCGGTCTTGACCGCTGCCCATTCCCAGCCTCGTCACACCTCTATATCACCATCATAAGCGCGTCACCCTCATCTACACTGTTTCAATCGAGCGTTTTAGCAAGCGGCATTGCCATGGCGTCCTATCTGCACGAAATTGTACTGGGCATCTTTGGAGCGTGCATGGGTAATTGGGGTTTTGGAATGACACGATCAGCCGGTGGCTTTGGATCGAATGATGGGACGGATGCCTGGAAGAGGCATGCGAATGATGTAGCTAGATGCCTAGCTCAACGAATGAGAATCCAATCGTCACACCTTGAGCCGTCCGTGTGCTTTGTGTCAGTGATGTCTGCAGAAACAGGAGTCGTGTGACCAGAACTTGATAGTCAGACGGGAAGCCCTCATGTCTCGGCTCAAGGCCATGACACTTGAATGGTATGAGATTTTGGCGGAGAAGAGAGTCTCTGGCGCCTGATTACATGGGTCGCACGGGCAGTGACAATGCCCATTGACAAGCCATGGGTCCCAAGAAAAAGGTGCACTACGAGAGTAAAGTTGCGGAACCATCCTCCAAAACACTAACAGAGGTCAAGGTTTCTATTCAACGCCTTTGGTATCCTATGCCAAAGCCAACCTGTTCCTCCATTCCTCAGCCCGCTGTGCTCATCTAAAACTCTCCAAGCCCAGACCATTGCCATGCTCCCGTACATTTGTAGCAAGTCTAGCTCGGCTATTCAAGGATGTCGCTGGTTTCCATCCCTGGGTTCTTCAATCAGCCTCGAGATCCTTTCTACTCGTTGATTGGCACCTGCTAAAAGATAAAGTAAGTGTGATGTCACAGCAAAGGGGCTTCGGAGACGGTCGTGACAGAGACATTGTAGGAATGGTATTCTATCAGATCTAATGCCCGGTCATGGGCAATCTCATCAATGCTACAGTGTAGCTATGTCGACCGTCGTGAGATTGTAATAATTTGATCATCATTTGAAAGGTGCTATGGACTGATCCCAAGTCTAGCGAAATAGGGAAACGTACCGGATAGTAAGAGGTATCCACAGCTTCGTAGGCCAAGAAAAGAGTACGAGTTAGCAAAGCCTTCATCGAGTATGTCAGCATCTGTAGTGAGCTACGTTATAATCGCCAAACATTAATCGCGAGAAGCAGATCAGTACGAACAGTCTCGTCTTTGCTAGCGGTCAAGCAAGCTTGGACATATGCTTGTCTTTTGATAGTTTGGGATCATCATTTAAGAAGTATAAACGCATTGAGGAAGATGTAGGTTGGATACGTACCGCTTTCAAAGGCCGGAATGCTTGATCGGGCCTCGAACGCAATTGTCCGACAACGATTCAGATTCTGTGAGCTTGAAGTATTATAAGCAGACGTACAAAAGAACAAGCAGGAAACAGGAGGTAGTGTGGCTTCGTCAGATATGCATGAATGGTATATATAAAGTGTGTGTCTACATCGGAAACCCGAATCAGACTCGTCATCTAGGTGATCATCACAGAAGATTTGAGGTACTCGAACAGGAGTAGCATACCTTACTCAAGTTCCTCAAGGTTGATGAGAATGTTATCGAGGTGCGAAACGCCGTTTCTGCATTTATGCACTGCAGGCGCCTGGAAGCAGAGACCAGATCTCGAACCTACGATTCACTTGATGTAGAAAACGTAAGGAGACTGTAATTCAGAGTCAGCTGATGCGTCGAAAACGTTTGGAGGGCTTGACAGGAAACAGGGGTACGGTATTCAGTGGGCGAGGTTTTCTAGGCCTGCCACAGAAAGGCATATCTTCTCATTGTTTTGTTCGGAGCCCAGTGCCATTCATCATAAGAGCCGCGCCAGAAAAAAGCTTGGAGGACGAGCTTAAGGTCGCTTACCGTGAATATCCTTCATGATCGCCAGACCATTTTGTCATTTTGTAATTTCAAGGGCAGGTTCCCATATTCAACGAGGTGCAGATAGGCATGTTGCCGCCAGGAGTCAGTTGAGTCAACTCTTTCCCTGTGGAACCCGGCCAGTCAGTCAAATATTCCAAGCCCATGTTGGAAATGGCAAGATGTATCGTCGTAAAAGAGCTCAGTCAAAGCCATTTGTTGTCGTCAAAAACCTCTACGGTCTCAGTCGGTAATTTCCAGCGTACAGAGTACGAATGATCATCGTTGCTCGATTGTAGAAAGGCAGGCAGGTGTGCTGCTGGGGAGATGACATTTGAGGATACGTACGGTAGGAGGTTTCCCAGCTCGGCCGTGACCTGCATTGCCGTCAGATTGAGAGCTCGCGTTGCGTTTATCCAGGGCATTAAGCAAAAGCAGTGACATGTATCAGACTGACGTGTGCAATAAAAGTTTCATGCCCCGAGGGGTCAAAGACTCTAGTTTTGCGGTTTGAACAAATCATCAGGTCAAGGAGGGATTTGGGAGGAGAAGGTAGTGGACCAAGACGCTTACGATGAAATGATATTTGTGAAGTTTGAACGACCTGCTCTCGACAGCCTGTGGTGTGGTCGGGGCTGGATGTGTGAGGCTTGTGGAATGTGATGCTCAAGACTTGCTGAAATTATTTTGAAGAGGAAGCTGCTCTGGCGTGGAGAAAGAGAGTGCGGCTACTTTAGCCTTGCCAAGCCAAGGATAATCACGTGATGGTCCTGGATCTTCAAGTCGAAAAGAGTGGCTTTTCTACTCTTTATTCTTTATTCTTTATTTTCTTTCCCACAAACCACATACATAGACGCGATAGAGATAGACCCTGTTCTTTCCATCTCAGCAGCTACAGACGAGCCTGCTGCCCGCTTGAGAATATTCTCTTGTCTCTACGAGAGGATGAGTTGGAAGGAAATCGGGCACTCTTTGCAGAGACATGCCCGAAACAAAAAGATTAAGCAAGGTATGGAGGGGTCCTGTGGTGGGGCAGTCAAGGCAGGAAGGTCAAGCGAGTGAGCGAAAGGATGAAAAATTGCTTGTAATTGATCGGAAAATACTCGTAGTTTTCATACTTTACCTACCTTACTTCTCCTTTACTTTACGAGATAATCAGCCATTGGCCTTTTGATCTTTTCAACACCACCACCCTGCATATGTGACCGCCCCTCCCCCCCCCGGTGCCCCCTTCCTTTCCCTCCCGAGCCATACCTGCCCTAAGCACGGAAATCCATCTTCAACATACAATAATACCAAAAATGTCTCAGAGGAATGGCGAAGGGGCTCCTGTTGCCCAAGAGAAGATCAACACTGATATTGTCACCCTGACTCGCTTTCTCACCGAAGAGCAATCCAAGCATAAAGAGGCCACAGGGGACTTCACGTACGTTTTCAACCCCCTGTTCATGAGCATCCGCTCTCCTACCAAGCTAATCTCCGCCTCCAAGCCTGTTATGCCATGCTCTACAATTCTCCTTCAAATCAATTGCCTACTACATTCGCCGAGCCAGTCTCATAAATCTCAGCGGTCTTGCTGGTTCATCCAATAGTACGGGTGACGATCAAAAGAAACTCGACGTCATTGGCAATGACATCTTTGTGGCCGCCATGCGAACCTCTGGCAAATGTCGGCTCCTGGTCTCCGAGGAGGAAGAGAAGTGTCTGGTCTTTGATGAAAACCCAAAAGCGCGGTACGCCGTGGTCTGCGATCCTATAGACGGCTCAAGCAATCTGGATGCAGGCGTCAGCGTAGGAACCATTTTTGGAATATTCAGACTGGCAGAAGGGAGTCAAGGAAAACAGGAGGAGCTGCTTCTCCCCGGCTCGGAATTGGTAGCCAGCGGATTCACCATGTATGGTGCCAGTGCCCAACTGGTCATTACCATGAAAGGAGGTAGCGTCAATGGCTTTACCATGGACAATGCTTTGGGCGAGTTCATCCTGACCCACCCCGACATGAAAATGCCCAAGTCTCGTGCGATATACAGCGTCAATGAGGGAAATAGCCTTTATTGGCAAGAAGAGGTCAAGGAGTACTTCAACAGTCTGAAGTATCCCGTTGAAAGGTCGGGAAAGCCATACAGCGCTCGTTACATCGGCAGTATGGTTGCAGACGCCTACCGGACTTTATTGTACGGAGGGATCTTCGCGTATCCAGCAGACAAGAAAAGTCCAAAGGGAAAGCTGAGGATTTTGTACGAATGCGCGCCCATGGCTATGGTCTTCGAGAACGGTACGTCTCTGATTCTGACGGCCAATCTGGTTGATTACCATGTCGTGTGCTGACGTGATGGAAATAGCTGGAGGGCAAGCGGTCAACAGCCGGATGGAACGTATGCTTACTGTTGTTCCCGAGCATATCCATGATCGATCTGGTATCTTCATGGGCAGTTACGACGAAGTACAGAAAGTGATTGACGTGCACAAGAAACATGATCATTGACTGGGATAGAAAAGACCATTGGTCAAGGACATTTTGTAAACAATTTCATGTCCAAATCTTGAGCAGAGATGAATAATGCTCGAAGAAGTAGCCAGTCGTGCGGCCATGGCGCAAAGATGTACTGCCAGATGTGGCTCCTTGTTCATGAGTTGTCCTCGTTGGAGGATTAACGAGTGGGAATGGGAGAAGGGCAGGTAGGATAGCAACCTGACAAGGATGAGCGTCTTCTCATATATGTTGTAGGAACGATGCAGTCTCTTTGCGACTCAAAGTCAAGAGAGGGATGACAAGTCTGGAGCCTTCTTCTGCCTTATCTCAGCGTTTACTTACCTTAGTGTTGGAGGGGTTCTGCATAAAGTAAAGTATTTTACTTTACATTACTTTACTTTACATTACTTTACATTACTTTTACTTTACTTTACTTTACTTTACTTTACTTTACTTTACTTTACTTTACTTTA